>CAJQZN010019520.1:0-20576 GCA_907164685.1 Colias eurytheme | reverse complement strand
TGCCCTGAGATTCATTATAGAGATTAGATTTCGCTATCGTTATAATTTAGGTGACATACATACCCAGTTTATTTTAAATATCTGGCTTTTTTAACTATTTTTACGGCTTTTAGATTACAAAGAAAATGACATGAGATGAGTTACTTATGGCATGTGTATCGTAAATTAAAATTAGAACAGTAAAAATTGATATATGAAACAGTATAGAAAACTCGATTCACAAAAAAGGCTACTAATCTGAATTTAGATACCATATATTTTATAATATCTGACCAAATTCGCAAGAGTATGAAACATACCAGAATAATCCATAACAAAACAATCTCTTCCACTCTATGCCTTATTACGAAGAAAACCCTTCAAATTCAGAAGTTCACTCCATTATAATAAGGCAATAAATCATCAACACGTAACAATTCGGCGAAACAACCTGTACTTATAGAAAAGATATACTATGTACACTGTACAGTCATGGTGATTTGTAAGGCTTATATAAAAGCCTAAGCCGACGAAGCGTGTGTGATCTATCACGGCTATAGTTTAACATTTAGATACGTCTTGTGTGAGCAATTTGTACTGAATTTAGATGTGAATACTCAATTGTAAGACTTTTGTCACTGTGTTGATGCTTATCCTTACATTTTTATTAACACCTCTTACCTTTGCTTAGTTGTAGTAGATTTTTGTTTTTAACTCATTTGTATTTATATATTTGTATTACTAAACATACTTAAACACGATTATATTAACTTCATATTATCAACGTGTTTAAACCAATAAATTTCGAATAATAAATAATAATAATATAATGCTCTCTCTACATTCAAACATTATGCTAAATCAGCATAAATTATCCTAAACTAATCTTTCTGCTACTATTGTTTAAAATTCTACTATACTACTTCTATAGAACATAATACTAATGAACTTCTGAAAATGCTCTTACACAAGACACTCAACTAAATCACCAGTTAAATCAGAAGCAAGTACCTAAAATGTATTATTAAATTACCCTGTTCGCATCCACTTAGATTACATTTCCTCTAGGCTGACATTAAAGTACTGAGTACCGTATGAAGATAAATTACATTCAACCACTTTAAGTTCAACCTTTGAAGATGGGATAAGAAGGCTTCAACTATCTGAATCACTCGGTTGTTCCTTTGAAATATTAGGTACCTTTTGCTAGGTATGTTTAGGCCGGTTAATTTTTTTTTTTTATACATATTAGCAGGTTATTAACGTTAATTATGTTATAACGTTAAAATGTATTGTGTTAGATTACAATAAAACCACAATAAAACTGAGACGTTAATAATACATTAGCACTGACTAAATAGAACCGTTTGTTATTTCAAAGCACGAAAGCTATGGTGTTATTTATATTTATACTAGCGAGTAGCGGTCCGCCCCGGCTTCGCCCGTGGTACATATGAAAAATAGATGTTGGCCGATTCTCAGACTTACCCGATATGCACAGAAAATTTCATGAGAATCGGTCCACCCGTTTCGGAGGAGTATGCAGACTAACATTGTGACACGAGAATTTTATATATAAGATTTACTCATATTATTGAACTTTGTACAAAATTACACAAACAATATAATAATTATAATAGTACTAGCTGTGCCGCGCGTTTCACCCGCATTGCTCCGCTCCTGTTGGACTTAGCGTGATGATATATAGCCTATAGCTTTCCTCGATAAATGGGCTATCTAACACCGAAATAATTTTTTCAATCGGACTAGTAGTTCCTGGGATTAGCGCGTTCAAACAAACAAACTCTTCAGCTTTATAATATTAAGTATAGATTAAAAAAACAAGAATCTAAGAATAGGAATTGCCTTCTGTAAATATATGTTTCTTGTGAATAAATTGACTGTTGTTAGCATAGTGTATATTTGCGGGTATTTGAATATTCGTCTCCAGTGAATACATAAGTAGTGACGTAAGTAAACACCACATCTGGTCAACAGTGGAGTTAGTCAACATCGTGATGTCGGACCGGATGCACGTCTGTTGTTGACTCGTGTACAAAATTAGTTACCATAGACTTGGAGATACATGACTTTCTTCAAATATAATTAAATAAAACATTAACCATAGCTATGACGTTGTTTATTCTGACATTATTACCTATTCACAAAACATAAACATCCTACATATTATGCAGAAAATTATGCAGTAAACTAATGTTTAATACTGTGTTGCAGTAAATTTAAACCAAGCCTAATTACCGTTTCTTTGTTTCAGATATCAACACAACGGCAATGAAAATTTACATCCTCATAATCTTAATCATCCCTCTGACTGATTGCGATGTATTATCAGAAGCGAAGGAATCAAACCCGCTACCAGAGCCTGAACCTCTTCCCGTATTGCACAGCAACGATACACGGTGTAGAATATCCGAATACCAGTGCTTCAACAAGAGATGTGTGCCGATAAATAGGTTCTGTGATGGCAGCAACGACTGTGGGGACGCGTCGGATGAACCGAGGCATTGCACGCGTAAGTTTTATTGACTCATTATATTATGATTATGGGTAATGTGTTAGACACAAGATAAGAAGATATGAAATTTACCGATACACAGAAAAAAAAACACAGAAGAAAAACTTTCAGGTTATCATATAATATTATCACAGCTTGTAAGAATGGCCGATGAATCGGAAACGTAACATGATAATTATTACATATAATGTATTTATTCCATAGTATATGGTTTGCTGCCAGTACTATTACGAAACACTTTGCGTAATGACATTTTGATTTGGCCGTATTAACACTATGTCGCTACGAAAAAATCTATTGTCAATAAGGAAAGTTTCAAGAGAGGTTTTAAAACAGTACTGAAAACTATAATAGAAATCTATACATTACGTTCCCTGAACGAAAACATTTTTGAACAGAACATTTGAATTTAGTTCATTTAAAGCCGATACTAAACAAGCTCCCAATGTCCAGTGAGACAATCTATTCCGCCATTTTACAATGTTTCTGGCTACATAAAGAACGTGAATTTTTGTAAAAGCTCTTCGTCGACCCACGAACTCGGTCAGCTGCTCTCATAGAATAATGGAACCTCGCTACACGATTTATTCATGTGTGACTTTCCGATTGAAACTTACAGATTGGATTCTGTTTTTACATTGGTTTTCATTAGGAAAGTACTTCAGCAAGGTGATGTATTTATTTAAATCGTAAAATTTTTGGATGTATATTTATTGCATTATACTGATATATTACTCACGAACAAAATTTATCTGATCCAAATTATTTAACGTCAATACAAGCTTGATTTCTTATTATGTTTTGATAAATGTGTTGTTAAGAGCATCCCCTGGTTATAACAAGTCCCCATAATATCACACTGAATTCGCTAAGGTACCCGACTGACTGTCGACAGTACATTTCATACTATTCAGGGTCCTAACTTTTCATATTATTGTTTATGGACTTATTAGATTCCACTGGGAATTCAATCCGAGATACCATAAAAGTAAAAGTATTTGTGCTCTATCGTTTTACTAGGATGCGGTCGCTTTTATACTTAATATAAAACTTCTATTTTACAAACAGTAAAAGAAGGATATAAAAATATTATTGAATAAGCCGTGCCCCACAGCTTTACCTGCATTGCTTGTTATAACACGGGGCTATATAACACTGAAACAATTTTTCAAATCGCACGTGATTTCCTGTGATAACTGATAGGTCAAGGAAACAAACAAACTCTTCAGCTTTATAATATTAGTATAAATTCCTTGTCTTTATTTCTTCACCTTCTTCATATTTTCTATAAATATTTCAACCCTAAGAAATGAATCATCCAATAAATGCTTTCGGAAATGGGGAATGGATCGAATCGTCTCGCCCCGTGCGTTCGCATATGCAAACTCAATTATGCAATGCTTAATGAAACGAATATGGAACGGTTATAGTATTGACATACAGTGTAATATGAATTTTATGACGCTGTTATTAGTGTATGCCATAGTAAGTTTGGTTTATTGCACTTATTATGTACCTATTTAAAAAACCCGGCTTTTTGTAGCAAAGTACCTAGCAGTTTTTTTTTTAGTTGTCATTACAATTTTTGTAATGAGAATAATGTAACAACTATAATTATGAAAACAATTCTCGATAATATAATAAAAGTCAAAAGCCCCAGATTTATAAAGACTTCCCCACATTTAACCACGATTTTCCGCTTTTGTTTATTTTTCGCTACGTCAACTTTTGCCACTGTGAATTTGTCTCTGCAACCAAAACAAAGATTCATGACAATTCTTCTGAAATAAGCTTTCATCAAGTACATTTATTAAACTCCCGCCTAATAGAAATTCTAAAATTATATACCCAGGTCGATGTCCTGTTAAGAGGTAAACAGAAAATTATGAACATTTTGCTTAAACTTACAACTCCAGTTAGAAAGAACCCCGAAACTGTAGTTTGGGAGAACGTTAATTCTGTGTTGTAAAAGTTAATTAAAATTCGTGTAAAGTTCTAACGCGTTCAGTAAAGTTGTTAAATCCACGGCAGCAAGTGAAATAGTTTTTCAGGCGTTTAGTACTCCGTTCCTCTTTACATGCGAAGGTGAAATGTTCTTCACGGATTTCGAAAACGATGCTTACAACGAAATTAACAGATATTTAAACTTTTAATATATTTTTTTTTCAACAAAATACAATCATTATTTATGCCACTCTTCGAAGACTATTAAACTTCATATTAAAGCTGCTTTTTTGGGCATCAGATAAAAATGTTAAACTATTAGGCAGACAAGGTATACACTTCAGTCTTCAACATTTTTTGTTTACTCTTCGACCTTTATTCGATTTGATTCAGTCACATGTATACGTACACTATACAAGCATACTATAGATTTGTATATTTTAATTCTATCATTTTAACCTTGGTTTTAAACCTAGTTCCGTACCTATAAATGCAAACATGTTACACAACATTTGTCGAGAGAGCAATTTCGCGTTGGTAATTTGATTTGCATCCTGATCAATTTGAACGAATTATTTGAACTTGTGATGTTCATGATGTAGTGTTATGTAAATATAAAGTACTTTGGAATTGCAAAAGCGTGGTGGAATCTTCTACTGCAAGGTATTATTTAGTGTTGATGCTACGTTTTCATATTCAATCCTTGTTGAGGTGGACGAATTCGAAATACCTAGTAGTTGTTTGTATTTTTAAGTAATTTGATCATTGATTATTGAAGTATCTTATGCTAAGGTATAGGGCAATTTTTTACAGCAAAAAAACAATGCCTCATAACAATATTAAAACAATCACATTTATACACAACTAGCGGTCCGCCCCGGCTTCGCCCGTGGTACATATTTACGTTTTCTCTACATAAAAACCATCCTCGTACTTCAAGGAATATAATAAAAAAAGAATTATCGAAATCGGTTCAGCCGTTCTCGAGTTATGCGCTTACCAACACATTTTGCGATTCATTTTTATATATAAGATTTATGATACCAGATTTTAAAAGTTCAATTAACTATATTTTTATAATATTATAATAGTACGTTTATTTTTAAATCAAATTGTGATTTCTTATAGATGATTTATTTTGCTCAGGAAATATAAGGTTGTACCATTATTTATCTACGAAACGAAATAGTGGTCGACATCATTAAGCTCCAATAAGGCGAGATTCCCGAAGGCAACGGTTGGCGTAATTGTTGAGATATTTCTAACATTTTCCTTCTATAAGGAACGACTTTTGAAGCTTTCCTCGAAATACTCATTAATACCATCATAAATGTAAGTAAGGAAGCTCTTTTATCGCTCTTTTGGAAAAAGTTATTGGAAACCATTTACAATTGTAAAATGATAAGAATTTAGTCATTTTTATTTATTAAAAATTATTGATATTTATTCTGTAAACTTTTTAGATTAATTATTTCAAGTGTTCGTTATAAAAGCACTTTAAACTACAATGATGATCATCATCATCTTTAGCTCATGGACCAAATTCCCAATATAGGAACACATGCCTCCTGTAGACATAATGTAATATACAGATGTGAAAATACAACACCTAGTACGGGTTGGTAGATGTCACATCTCTAATTTTTGAACAATTGTGTGGATAGTAGTACCTATTCTTACCAAACGAAAAGCACTATTATCTTATTTTTGATATATTCTTCCGAATTTCTAATATCGTAAGAATAGATTTATCTCTTCGCCAATTGCAAAGCGATACCATCGATGTCGTTTCATGCACCAGTTGCCATTACACTGCAGATTAAATCGCTCCTTCCGAGATTCCGTTACAACTTCACGAAACTTGCACTAAAATGTTCCAACTTTCACTTCACCGAGAACATTATTTTATCGTAAAATGGAACGTAACTCGCCCCGCATTTATTCCATTGAAATATTATGCGATACAGTGCAAAGTACCATTTTCTTCCCCTTTTGTGTGCGTGTTATTCTTTGCTGTTCTAATTTTCTAAGCTTTATGAAACGTGCTGGGTTAAAGTTCTTATTATACTGCTAAGGTGATATAAACATCAGGCTACTTACCAGCTTTATGTTCTAGTATTTCTAAAATGCGTCGTTTTATGTTAAGATTAACATTCTTATATTTAAGGATGTTTTATGGCGTTAATGAATAAAGTTTTATCACTAATGAAGTTTTAAACACTTTTTCTGTTATCTTGAAACATATATTACAGTACCTATAATATAATATCTGTTAAACTCTAGTCAGACCACGATCAAGTTAAATATTGTTCACATCACAGCTACAATAGTTCCATTCGCTCGCTTCGCGATATTGAATTCAACAAATGTCACAAGCAATTTACATACAGTAGGCGCGTCTTGTTAACGAAGCAATGAACGAACATGAGTTACACTTTAGTTGTGCCATGATTGGATTGCGAAGTTGGATCGTGAAGTTTGCAGGCGATCGTGTAAAGTTTAACAAGACATCCCGTTGATAACTTTTAATCTGAAATAGGTCAGTCAATATGCAGCTGGGTTGAAAAAACATGATGGGATCCATACTGCTTGTAATGTCAGAGATGAATGAGTGTACAAGAGGGAATTCGCAATGGTTATTGCATGTAAATATGTTAATATACATTTTATTTAATTAACATACAGGGAAAAGCAGTATATTGATATTTGTGACACTATGTGTTACATAAATAGATTAAAGGTCGAAAACCTCATTAGTATACTCTTCTTGTTATGCTATTGTATTGTCTAGACTCTAGAGAATACTTGATGAATGAATGAATCCTACACATGAATAAAAACTAGATGCATATCAAAAACTATACAACAAAACCCAGATATTGGTGAATATACCCACAAAAGAACCGTATCGTATCATATTCAAAGAGTTGAAATGCTGCCTCGAAACGCTCTCAAAATGAATTCATCCAAACATAGCGTTCATTCATATTCAACCCTTGCTTGTTTCTATAAACGTGTTACGTGGTATCTAAAACATACACCGACCTATTCCACACCGCTCGATCGATACGAGCTAATTTTATACAAAATGAAATTTACCTCTTGCCTTTTGTACATTCTCTTTGAACAATTTAGCGACGAGCTTTAAGAATAAAGAGCAAAATTACAAGGACTCATATGGTTGAAGTAAAGCCAGTTTACTGAATAGCTCTTCCAAAGGATAAGATTGCGTCGAGTGGCATTTTACGCCATCTATAAAAATAAAGTGGTGGTAGAAACAGGTCGGCTACAATTCTTTCTGCTCTTGATTACGGCTTTATTAAAGCTCGCCGATCGTAAAAGTCTTTTAAGATTCAAGATGATGTTGGATTTTTCCTGATATTGGCCTATTTCGATGGATATTAATTTTATTGCCGAAGAACTTGCAGTAAATAAAACATTCGTGGAACTGGGGGTTAATTTGAATCGATATGAGAAGTCGTAAATAGAATGAAGGATGTGAGATTTAAAATTGAAACGACAATTGTTCTTGGCAGCCACGGGTTGAATAAAAAATGATATGTTAGAAATAGCTGACGTGGGTCAGAAATGACCTTTAGATTCTATAAAAAATAAATGAAATAATTACTTTGTTTTGAAACAAATAACGCGATAAAATGAAATGCATATCGTCATATTATCAGTACGAGAGCTGACCTTTTTTATTCATCGCCAATCTCCTTCGAGTACCTTCTGAACTCCCATGAATGGTACGTGACCATTATCCGACCCATCTGCTGGTTTCCTTTTCCGCAATGTACAGAAATAAATCATAATCTTTTGTTATTTGAAACGCGGAGTATATCTCTTATTTTTCTTTATGGTCTCACTCCACTACGTATTTACTTCCACCCTTCTCCAGCTGACACTTATTAACATTTAAAAATATATTGTTCAGTTATATAAATTGAATTGTGTCGTACCAACATTCTCGTTATAGTTTAAATGTAATACCATAACAAAAACAATAAAATAAACCCATCTCTCATTCAACCGTATAGATGGATTGGATCATTGGGATCAAAACTTTATCATGATTGATGGATGGGTTCCGATTGCTTATACAAAATATTTTGTGTAAACTGTAAAATAATAGCGGTTAAACGAATCTCGACTTTATAGTCCTGTAATTTATTAATAATGGAAACGTGAAGTCGCTAGCACGGCTGGCATAACTCATAATGGATATAATCGTTTGGCGCTTGGCGACCGGCCAGAGCTGCAACTTAAGCAGATTCATTCTTGATATTTTACGCCATCGACTTGAATAACTTTAGAATACGCCCTAGATATCCGTTTAAAGTTATTTCTATTTTATTTTCTGAAATTTACCGGAGTAAGGGATATTTCGGTTCTTTGATATCGAGTAAAATAGGAATGGCGAAATATGAGATACGATTCACAAAATCGTTGAAATTTAAAATATCAGATCGCTGACAATGTCGTTATGGCTGCAGTCTAGCAAAATTGCGTTTTCAACAAGTTATTTGACAATTTTTTCCCGGCTAATGAAATGATAAACTGAATTTTTTTTTCTTGTTTATCAATTAGTGTTATATACGCAATGCGCGTGAATTTTTTCACATTTATAAAGTTACTTTATGTTACCTTAATCAGGCCTTCAAGATAAGTCTCTTTCCCCCAAAGACATTTCGAGCTAACTTTGTGCACTCACTACGTTGCAACCGATTACAATTTACACAATCTGATCAGCGCATTATTATCCTTATATAGTCGTTATTAAAAACTGCTGAATACAATTGCCGAAAAACTTATGATTTTCTTAATTAGAACGTTATAAATTCATTAAATTTCCCATTTTTTGCCTTACAAAATCTATTGATAAATACTGCTAAAAGTTATTTTTTCCATTAATTTATTCGAGTTGGTTGAAGACCAATGAGTATTAATCCTTTAAAAAACATTTTTTTTGAATTTTGATAATTCTTTAAATATTAAAAAAATATTTAAAATAATTATGAAAAATCCTAGCGAATTTCTTTAGGGTGCACTCACACACATCAGTCACCGTCAAGTCACCGATGACTGATCGGTGACGGTTTGTGTACGTATCCACAAACACCAGTCGCCGTCATGTTGTCCGTCAGTCACGTCGCCGGTTTGACTGAATCATTGAACACATACATCAGGTTAGTCAGTGATTAGACGTGTGTCACGCTAGAGAACATGTAGCAATTATTGACGGTAGCACGACGCTGACTGAACTGAGACGTGACGGCACCGGGTGAGTGGGGATAAAAGTATGATACATGTATGGAAAGATTATTTGACGTGCCTGACCGGTGACGTCACTGATAGATTTCGTGCCGGCGACTGTCGTGTGGGAACAGAGTCATACTAGAACTATTGATACATATTTTTTTTTAATCCTGTCCGGTGACGTGCCGTGACGGTGACTGATGTGTGTGAGTGCACCCTTAGTCGCGCTCCTTGGGCCGGAGCGTTCTGACGTGTGCTCTACGCTCGATTTTCCTTCATACCGAAGTGAAAGTTGCTCTACTTCATTAAATTTAATATTTTTGTTAATTGATTATTTTTATCTTAGTTTTGTGCAAATATTCGTATTTTTAAACATTTGATTTCGATATGGAAAATAAACGAAAAAATACGCGTATAACCAACTACTAGAAAAAAAATTATCTTCGAACATAAAGTTAATGAAACCAAAAAGATTGCAAAGGTGATTGGCAACAATTTCTTTATTTTACGGGGTGTCAGTAAAGGGATGTATATTTCTAACTAAAGTAAGCTCATAAATTTTCTTATAATATAATTTTTTTGAAGTTCCAAAAATGTTTATTTTTCGTTTGAGAAATGGGAAATATAATATAAACTTGTATTGAGAACTTGAACTTCCCAAGTTCATCCGGAGAAATCCCCATACGGGGAAAATGATTTGTTTACTCCAAAATTGATCCGAGGTGTTTTAATTTTTTCTTCTAGTCATTTTCAACGTAGCGGCATGTTGTTTGATTATTAATTTTGTAACTAAAATACAGGATGTTGGTTTTATATTCTGATCTTACAGACGCGCTGACAAATTTAGTCCGCCATTTCTAGTTTAATCTACCAACTCTAAGTACCAATATTAAAACGAATGGATTATCATCACATCATCAAAACTCAGATGTAATGGAAGATCACAATAACATAGAAAATTCAGTGGGTGTTGAGAACTAAACAAACAGAAGTAACAGAGACGCGAAGAATAAAAAAAGAGGACGAAAACGATAATTCGTTGATTTGATTGAGGGTACATCACCAATCTGCAAAAAACAAAACTGATGATTCCCAATTGCTGATTAAAAATGAAAAACAAATAATCGACAACAGTGGTGAAAATTTGCTGATCACAATGAAACATCCTTCAGTGGTAGCAGATTTACTCATTTAAAATGTATCGGTGAACAGCGTAAAGGAGAGGAGGACAGGAAAACATTATGAATGTGGATGGTGGATTGTATACAGGGTGTAATCGATAAGTATGTGCAGGCGATTATGACGTTATTATTGCAGGTATCAAAAAACTTAAAACTGATATCGAAATTACTTTACCTGATGAGCAAAATGACAATAATAACTTTTTAAAAGTATAACGAGAAATATCTAAAAAATTTACTTTATACACTCCCATATCAAAAAGGGAAAATGGGACTAGTAGAAGTTAAATGTCTAATTCCGGCAAAAGACATGAATGCGGAAGATGCGGTTAAAAAAAATTTAATATTTGAAATACAATGCAAAAAATAACACTTTTGTCATAGATAAGAATCATGACTATTTTTTCCAAATTCAGGGACAACTAAACGTTGCAGAAGCAGAAGTCTGCTTATTTGCTGTTTGGACTGGAGTGAATCATTCGTTAAAAATAGAATATATAAAAAAGTATGTAACGTTTAGGCAAAATAAAATGATGGACCATTATCAAGATTTTACATAAATTGCCTACTGTCAGAATTGATTAATTCGAGACTTCAGCATTCGATGTCCATCAAGGACCCATCCTATATCATTCAAGCAATTGAAAAAAAAGAGATAAATCCAGTGCAACCGATAAAGCATCAGAATGCTAGCAAAAGATTTATTAGGTTTATCAATATAAATCTATATATTATACATAATATATATATGTATAATAAATCTGTAGAAGACGCGAAGACTGACATCCGCGCGGACGGAGTCGCGGGCGGAAGCTAGTCAGAAATAAATATCTTTTGTTTTCATTTGTGTATTTTTCTATTTAATAATTTTTTAACACAAACATTACATTTTTTTTATTATATACAAAATTTGTTTATCCGTTTTATTAGTTAAACTGAAAAACTTTCACTAAGAAACTTAGGTCGAAAAAAATGTATAGAGTTATGCATTTTGTATGGAAAGCTTATTTTTTTTATATTTCGTCCAAATTTCTTTGTAAAAGTTGATCAGTTATATAAACATGAAGTTGAAGATATCAATAGAAAGTATTCGCAAATTTTGTGTACTGATAAAAAAAAATCACCCGGTGTAATTTTCACGAAAATTGTTTCAAATTGTCATTTTTGGTACTTATTACGAATATTAAATTATGCATACGAATGATTTAATTTTTAAAAATTAAGTGGAGCAACTTTCCCTTAGTACATTTGTATTATTTACATATAGGATGACAGGATGCATTTGTTTGCACTACTAGACCAAGCCCAGTTTGTAGAAAGTCACAGATGAAGTCGATATGATTTAAAATTAGTTTAAAATTAAATCAAGAACATTATTCCTCTTCTGAGTTTCTTTAAAATCTCAACATCTGAATAAAATTATCACACATTTAGTAATGCAATTTCCTAAATTACTCGATTCCTTACATATTAGATATATCAAAATAGGTATAATAAAAGTTACAATGTAGGTAAAAGGTGGAATATGATGTAGCTGTTAAAATGTCTTAAGGGCATGTTTTTATGTTCTTATTTCCTTTTAAAACTTTTTACAGTTTAACCAATACGCATAAAGCTTCAGAGGGTCGTTTTTGCCACATATGGTGGCTTTTACGACATAGTTAAGTCTATTACGGTCTTTATTTCAAATATAAAGTATTTTGTATGGTGGCAAAGGGAGAACTCAACACATAATAGATTTGTACTTCTATTTTATATTAGTTTAAAGATTTCATGAAATTACAAGTAGATATATTTACAAGACTAAAAAACTAAAATTATAAATTCCACGTAATGTATAATATAGTACCAATTCTAAGATTTAAATAATTAACTTGCTATTTTATTAAAATGGTTTTTTTTATGAAAATAATATCTATCACCTCGGCCACTGTACGCGGAGGACCACTCTAAATTATACACACATTAATTACGCACACTGACCGACTAAATGCTATGAAATCAAACAATAATTTTATTTTTTAACCCTTTAATAATTTCGTTTATTTATATTGAAATCAGTTGAATATTTCTATTTTGTAATGATAAAGTAACTCTTTGAAGAAGGGATGGCTCATTGACAGACAACCGTAGAATTTTCGTCAAAGCTAACGAGGGATGTAAAGAAAATGAGTGTTTAGATGGATTTCTTAGAATATTTGCATGTGATTTTGGGGTTTTGGCAAATGTTTACAGCTGAAACGGAGATTAGTTATTGGAGATACTACACATTTCAATAAAACGATAATTTTTAATTTCAATAAACTTAATGAGATGGAATTCATCGATATTTGTTTTTAATTTCGCGTTCTTTATATGATATTTATATAGAATTGCGATTTTACAAGTTATATTTGGTTCTAAAAATCGAACTAGCCATGTTAGCTATTAATGAATAGAAATTGAACTTTGTTTATATTAAATAACTTCTGTCAATTTTAAACTTTGAGTAAATATGCTTCACGTACCTCATACATAATACGCTCGTATATACGAATAGACTTCGTAAGTAAATCACTGTATTACGCATAAAATTATATAACCAACAACTATTCGCACTCATTCATTAGCCATATAAATAGCAACTGACCTCTTTTTATAACTTATTGTTTAAATGCAACAGCCAACAGGGAACTATTAAACTGAGGTGGAGTTGAGCGTAAAGAACTCCGTTCATTAGGGTCACTGGTGACCCTAATTGAATTAGCCCAGGAGCGCCTGAGCGGTAACGCGTTCGATCCTTTGCTGGGACAATCGGATTACTTTCGCGGATTTGAACCCGTGACCCCGATTTCCCCTGACCATACGTCAGGTCACGTGACATGTCTATCCTTTTAATTGTTTATCGGCGTAATCGTTTATACATTATGGCTGAATTTCCCCATCTTAGAAACAAATAATTCTTTCGTTTCTAGAAGCGGAAGGAATAGGTATATTCGTGTTCTCTTTAGATTGTGTTATCTAACGCTTTCTTTGAATAAGAAAATCGGTGGCGCATAATCCTCCTCGAAATTGGTTTTAATTTCGTAGAGGGCAAATAGTTGGTTTCTAGAAGTAGAGAAAAACGTGTTCTCGTTAGCGTGTGTAATATTACATGAATCACGAAGAAATATTTTTACTCCGCAAGTTAAGAACTTGCCTTATTACTGCTGAAACACCAACTTTTGCATATCAAACTTTTAATCAAGTCATTTTAATTTTACTATGCGCTGGAATTTTTCGTCTTTATTATAATTTTCCAAAAATAAACTCCAAAAGTTTTTCGTTCTTTTTTAAATGGGGAAGTTAATTAGCCTTTTTGTTATAAATAATGGTTTATTTTAAAAAGGTCGCCGTTCTATTTGTTTTCATGGTTACGGTTTATAATTAGAACTTAAACACAAAGAGGAGGTACCTCATAAGCGCGGATTAATGAGGGAAAGACAAATAGCTCAGCGTAACTTGGATCCGTTATGCAATGTTATATTCCTTGAGATTGGGACTTGGAAACACGTTGGAAACTCAATTTGTGTAATATGCAAACTTCATTGTACATATTAGTTACATTTCATAGTGAAGAGAGTTCTTGAAAACAATATAATTAAATGTTTTCTTGGTGTATTAGATTGTGATAGTGAACATGTTTAGAAATACCATATTTTATAAAGCATGCTATGATAAAAAAAGCTATGTTGTACCTGAATAGTGTAACGTTCTGTTAGCTGAAGAATTTCCATGATCGCATGAACCGTACAAAACGTACACAACAAAATTTACATCTTTAGTATAGATATCGAATAAAACTTGGTCATTAAAATCATAATATCTATTAATTGATACGATTTGATTGAAAGTCCTTCAATTATGGGAAGTTATTTTTTGCGGGATCTTTTTCAAAGAAAATGGTTACCGGATCGGTTATAAATAATTTCTATAAAGTATGGTGATTCTAAGCGCTATTATAACAAGTCGCCTTGAATAACTAAATATATTTTGAGTAAGAGTTAGTTTGAGTTTAGCCACTTACACATTTTATTCAACACATCAGAAAAATTAAAGCCTCCAAAAATTGAGATGAAAAAATATTTAAGACAAAATATCAGAAACTAGATCTAGTGACTTCAAATGTAGGTCAGCCGTTTATAATGATGAAATAAATAGAATTAATGACTGAATTTCATCTAAATCTCGATATTTTAATACCTGGACTGCACCAGCTTAAAGATTATTTTTTATGATTGAGAAACCTCGTGATTAAAACGGATTTTAATCAATTGAAGCGTGGAATATCTTTTATACTCATTTTATAATAGCAGTAATAGTGAATGCTCTTTCATTTATCTATGATATTGGATTTATTTGACCAACTTTCACAACTATGAAGCCACTTTAATTAAGGTTATATTATTTGCATTTTTTTACTAGTCTCACTTTCCGATGAGAACTTTACTTATTTATTCATTTCTACGACTAGTTTTTCTTACTTATTTTTAAAATTATATCGAACCCACCATCATAATCGCTGAAATAAAGATCGTTGGCCAATCAAAACAACCCATATCTATTATTAAATATTTCGTAACATTTGCACATCAGGATCTTTCAGGATATGAAATAATATAAACGACATCATAGAAAATATAAAGTATATGCCTACGTAAGGAAAATAATTAATTCATTACCTTTTGAATAGCTGAATACAATCCGAGAAAATTGTAGTTTCTCGGATTTACTTGACTTGTAATATTTTTTACATTCAGAATAGGCCAAGTGTAACCTGAATAGGGCTGTATATGAAATCTTGAAGATATAAAGTTGAATAATATTCCATCACTGCACGTGAATAGAAAATTACTCAGAAAACACTTTTCTTCGAGTCTTAAGAGAATAATGAAAAAATATAGGAATTTTATCCTTATAAAATGCATTCAGATATTACTAGTTCTCTATTTTATACAAAGAATATTCTTATTCAAAGCCATATACTATGAGAAACGTGTGCTATTAAATTCCAAGTATTAAAATGTACAATATAAGAATGTCTCTCACTTGTAATAATAATTATTGTGAGAAAAAAAATAAAGAGCTGAGACTGATATTAGAACATGCAAGTATTTCTAATACATTTATTTCTTAAATCATAATAATATCTACATTTAAAATACCATTTTTATTCATCTGGAGAACGAATTCTCGCAAACGAGATTGCAAAAATTGCATCCCAAGATCTCGACGAACATTTTTAAAATTCCTATGAATAATTTAGCTTCAACAGGATTTGCATAAATACTCTAAGTAAAAAATAAATAATGTAGTTTTGTATTCAAATATAGACTTTAACGTGAAAAGGATACGGTTCTGTTCTGCTATACTATATTTAAACGGTCAGCCAGACCGCAAAGATCCAATTACTGTATCTAGAACAGTGTAAAGCTGTAAGAATATGTTACTTCGTGTTGACTAATGGGTAGTTATTTTTTTTGTAGGTACCTACAGTGTAGGAAATAGCTAAATCTCATGCACACACTTTGTTCTAAACAGTCACGCTACTTATTCGAATCTTAAATTAAATTAGAACTAGGTGGAAATGTAAACTACATATAAAAATAAAATATCTTAACCTAAGCTTGTCATTATTTGTTAAAATTTACTGTTATTATTTGTTAACAATATAGCATGTAGTGGGATCATTTTATATTGGACGCATTAATCCAGGTCAGTAACAACTGCGCTTATCCCGCCAAAACTAATATACACTCAATTCAACATGACTAAAACTGTAATGTACCTTCTGTTAAGCGTGATATAAAATGAGTAATGTTTTTTTTTAAATAGCTTTTCCAATAGAAGTATGTAAACAAAGACGAAAATACAGTAACAAATTCCAATCAAAGACTATTTCGTGCTACGAAATTGTCTCGAAAATTGAAATTTGTATACAGTCGTGAGCATTTACAGAAACCGCGATTATCCTAATGCAGGCTACCGCAATGCTGCACTCCTAAACCAACAACGAACAAATCCTTGCCAACAATTGAATATCTTCTTGGCATGTAGAGAATATTAAAGAGCATTTTCCTTGGAGGTAAGTATAAATACTTAACGAGGTATACGAAAGCAATAATATAACGGGGTGACACAGAATCCTACTAATATTATAAATACGAAAGTTTGTGAGTTTGGATGTATAAATGTTTCTTACTTTTTCACGCAAATACTGTTGAACCGATTACAATGAAGGGTAAGTAGATAGCTGAGGAACCAGAATAAGATATAGGCTACTTTTTATCAAGGAAATTCCACAGGAACGGAAATTATGCGGGTTTTTCTAGTGTTAATGTAAAACGCTAATTTGCCGACTACTTTAGCTGGACGGTAATTTGCGACTTTTATATTTGAAATTTAAATCATAAACGATCGAAACGTTTAAGAAAATACTGGTAAGAATAATGTAAATGAACATTTTGCACGACTCATGATGCGAAGCATCAGAGAGTGCTTTACGATCGAAAAATTTTTTTCGCCTCATTTTTGCAGCATTCTTATTATTATAGCCTTGTTAGTTCACGGAATCAAGATATTTTGCATACTATTGTCGAGATAATTTAATGGAGATTAATCCCATACTTTTTAAAAATTGATTTACTTCAATAGAATTGGAAAAAAACACCGAAATAGGTCAAAAAATTTTCCTGTCCGTCATGTGTGAAACCTGAAAACACTATAACTTGTGAAAAAATCCATCATTTGAGTTAAATTTTTTTTTTAAATATTCTAATCGACGTTTCTAGGTCACTGAATGCGAATGATTAATTAATTCAGTGTCGTTTAATTGCAATTAATAAAAAACGAAAACTACAATAAGTTTTTTTTTTATATTTCATAATTAAATGAGCATTATGAGTCGTGCACTTTTGGATTTTCCAAACTTTTACTATACATCTTATGAATTGATCTATTGATCTATTTTAATAGCAGATGCTGTCCACGTGATTTTACTTGAAATTATCCGGTCTTATTAGTCTTCGCGTGGTGATATAGAGCCCATAAGCCTTTACCGTAAAATGGTCTATCGTACACTGAAATAAGTTTTCAAATCGGACTCGTGGTTCCTGAGATTAGCTACTTCAAGCAATCAAACATTCAAACAAAAAAAAACTCTTCAGCTTTATAATATACTAGCTTACCGCCCGCGGCTTCGCCCGCTTTGTCTCAAACTTAATAAATTATATACTAAAACCTATTGAAACTCTCTATCTATTAAAAAAAACCGCATCAAAATCCGTTGCGTAGTTTTAAAGATTTAAAAGCATACAAAGGGACATAGGGACAGAGAAAGCAACTTTGTTTTATACTATGTAGTGATAATATTATTTATGTTGTTAGATGGTATTAATTAATTCTTTATCTCGTAAATATTATCGGTGTCCCCGAACAATAGGTTAAAAGTATTGAGAAAAGTCTTTGCGGAGATTAAATTAAAATAGCTCATGAACCAAAAAAGAAAACGAATATTATGGAGAATTTTAATAGAAAATTCCGAAGCTTGTAGGGAAAAAACAATGCATGTGCTCCACTTTTGTACGTATAAATATAAAACGTATCTCTGCTTAGAAAATTTAAAATGGAGCTTTTAAAATTAACCTACATTAAAATATGTTAAGGTTATGGATGTATAAAATATGCTCAGTAAAGATAAAATGTGAGATGGAATATCATTCCACATACCTATTAAATATAAGGATTATATTTTAACTATGTAAAAGAATTTCCACCTCCTTGGTACAGTGGTTGACGCGTGAGCGTAGCACCGAGGGATCCTGGGTTCGATTCCCGGTGGAGACGAAGAAAAAAAAATGTCTCGGTCTGGTAGGACACAGAAGGCTGATCACCTATTTGTCCCTAAAGAAAATCGATCAGTGAAACAGATGTATAATGCATCTGCCCCTTACCCCACTAGGGGACATGGGACTTCACTTTAAAATAATTTTACTTCACTCGTATCTTACAAGAATAATGGCAGACGGACTGAAGCCTGAAGCTGTGCCTGAAGTCTAATATTTTTTCACTCCGTGCCTCATTATTTTATTAATTACAATAAGTAGGTATACAGATAACATAAAAGTTCTCACAATCTCAAACATGCTCGTTCATTTTCAACAAGTTGTTTAACTTATTACAAGTTAAATTGAAATTGTAAAAGATCCCTTACACATAAAAAATAAAGAGGAGTAATATAATTCACGGTTACAAGAAACACGAGAAGTTTTGAGTTGTTTTATGAACAACAATTTGGGGAACGTTCAGTTTCATAACTTTATTTTGAGCACTTGAAATGAAAATTATACCTTCATTTTCAATGACTTCAATTGCCTGCTTTTATATTCAGTATTTCATTGATTGTACTTGGATTTAATTTCGATGGAAGTCTGATGAATTTGTATGTGTCCTTATCATCATCATCTTCCTTGCCTTAGTCCCATTTATTTGGGGTCGGCATATCTAACACTCTTTCTCCATTTTTGTCGGTCCCTATTGTTTGCTATATTTCTTTTAAAAGGTCATCTTTACTAATATTATAAAGCTGAAGAGTTTGTTTGTTTGGTTGAACGCGTATTTCAGGAACTACGGGTCCGATTTGAAAAATTCTTTCCTATATCATCACGCTAAGACCAATAGAGCGGAGCAATGTAGGTAAAACCGCGGGACACAGCTAGTAATTGATACAAATTCAAAGTCCAGAAAGGAAGATAATAATATATTTTTATCTAGATACAGAATTATTAAGTTTACCAAATGGTCCCAATAACCATTGTAGCGTTCAAAGACAATACACAGTTTGTCCCTTTCAAATAAGTTTTCTATTCAACTATCTTCGCCTTTGTCCGATCTTTGTTATCAGTAACATTTGTTGGAAAGGACGGAATATCTTTAGTTCATATGGAATTCGATAAAATTAATACAGTTCATACAAAGCAATTTTTAAAATCAATATAAATTTAAGTTTTCCTTCATAATTTTTGTTGTTGTAATATTAAATATAGGTTGATATTCCTTCTATATGTATAATGCTATGTTTATTCTTTCTTTCTATGTACGTCGAGTTGCTTGGAAGAATCGGTCACGTGCGATAAAGCCGCTCTTTATACTGCTGAAGAGTTTGTTTGTTTGAACGCGCTAATCTCAGGAACTGCTGATAGGATTTGAAAAATTCTTACGGCGTTATCCCATTTATCGAGAAAGGCTATATGCTATATTATATCATCAGTCATCACGCTAAGAACAACAGGAGCGGAGCAATGCGGGTAAAACCGCAGGGCACAGCTAGTGTACAATAAAGAGTATTAAATATATGAATGAAGTTGAATAAATGAATGAAAATTTCATCAATAACCGATACCAAAATCCACAAACATTTTGACTGGCTATCTATTGACAGTGTCCGAGGGTCAGGCGTTAATCTATTTGCATTTTACAACACTCAGTTTGCGGTTAGGGAACCAATTTGTCAGATTTGCAAATTCCTATCTAAGTTACTATTCGGGTATTTAATTAGTGCGATTTTTGTTATAGATTTTGGATTGTACACAAGAGCGTTATTGAATAAAGTTAGTTTAGTACTCTATGTGCGCTTAGCAGATTTACTTTAAAATTTTGTT
>CAJQZN010019519.1:0-49727 GCA_907164685.1 Colias eurytheme | reverse complement strand
GTAATAAATTAATAATAATTAATAATATTGTTTTTAATGAAGTTATTGTTATTATTAGTAGTTTTTCTGTCTATAGTAGAGCCATTTTAATAGGCAACATTGACAGTTCAACAAAATTCAGCAACGTAATCTAGTAACGACGCCATAAAAAATATGTTATTTCGTTTTGTTGGAACTGCACATTTACTGAACTTTTTTCAATTACAATTACATATCTATACTAATATTATAAAAAGGTTTTTCAGTTTTCACGCATAAACTACTGAACCGATTACAATGAAATTTAGCACACATATAGACTTAGATCATTAAGTAATGGATAACACTCGCAGGCGTTTCCCCTTTTGCTGCGGTATAAGATTATTCGAATCGAAAAATCTTATGCCTTAGGCCTTAGGCCTTGGTGGCACTGAAAGTAATTCCTTGTTCCTTTTTCATATAGATTCCTGTGTTTGATTTTCATAAAATATTAGTTTCCGTTAGTTTATTTTAATATGTTACTGTTTTTTATTGTTATTTTTTTTTGTACGCTTTAAAAAGTTTTTGTTTGTTTTTAGACCTTTTTTACTTTTCTTTGGTTGTTTTAATTGTATTTTTTTTTTCTCTCTCATTTCTGAGACTCGTTTAATTGTAAGTATTGTTAGTGACGTGTTTTATTAGTTTAATTTTGCTGTTGTTTCAATCTCGTTTATTTTTATTCTTATTTTTTTTTGTATTTCGTAATTGTCAACTCCAAGTGTCATTAGGGGCCACTGAAAATCAGTGGCACGAATGGTTTTACTATCATTCGTGCCGAATACTGAGTTGGTCCCTTTTGTCAACGTGAAAATGCCCAGTACCTTCCCACATTATAGTATGAATACATTTTTTTTTTTTTTGATGATAATAATTACTTATTGATGATAAATAATGTAATGTTTGTATTATATGTGTGTTGCTAAATGCCTATATTGTGTAAAATCTCATGCTCTGGTGTATTTGTGTTATGTTGACAATAAACGTTTATTTATTTATTTATTTATTTTATTTATGCTTTCATAAAAACTACTTGCGTAATCGATTACAAACACTCTGCGTATTCGTAAAACATCGAAAGGACGTCTGCAAGTGCTCCGCTAAAAATGCCGTTTTGCACTGTCAAGTCTTGCAGAAGCAATTCAAACATGTCGAATATTAAAAAAGATGGAATAACCTTTAATTTGTGTATATTTTTTTATTTTTTAACGTACATTTCTAATTAAATGCAATTTCTAATAATCGTCGATGGATCGTTTAGCGATATGATCAAGACAAATAATCGAGTCATGTTTCGAGAGAGAAAGAGACGAGACTATCATGGAAAGAAAATATACAAATTTAATCTTTATCTACTAAGAGAGAAAGTTGAATTTAAAACGCGATAATGAACCGCATTCCTTACGAGACTATCTTTTATAGAAATACAAATTTAATCTTTATGTTCTAAGTTATAAAGTTGAATTTAGAATGCGATATTGAACCACACTCCCCACGAGACAACTTGGAATGAAATACAAATTTAATCTTTATGAACTTAGGGATAGAGTTGAATTTAAAAACTCGTCGCTTAAAAGGTCGTAAATTTTTACGACTTTCGTGACACAAATTATTTTTGTGAATGTGTGATTGTGTTTCAATAGTGGTAGTTGCCCTCCCCGCACCAAAATCAGCAGAAAGTTTAGTTAGAACATTTGCCAGCGTACTCCATCTAAGCATATAGAGGATAACTTGGATTAACACATAGGATAGGTTTTATCCCGGAAATCCCACGGGAATGGGAACTATGCGGGACAAGAGCACAGACCACAACCGTCTCTTCGAAAACCATGTTGATAAATGCAGAAAATTTTAAAGAAAAAGTTGCGTTGCTGTCGCTTTCGTGAGCGCATCGTTCAAAACTTTGCGAGGAGACAGCGACAGAGACAAAATAGTTGCCGGGCAACTAAGTTGCTCGTGGGCGCTCGCTCTTACCGGTTTGATTTGAAAAAATATTTCAGTCTTGGATAGCCCATTCATCGAGGAAGGCTGTAGGCTATGTATTATCACGCTAAGACCAACAGGAGCGGAGCCACGCGAGTGAAACCGCGGAGCGCAGATAGTTATAGAAAAAAAAAAACATTGCAAGAAGTGGTGTTTCAAGAAAAATAAAAATATATATTGTTTAATTTGAACCTTCCTCTTAATACTTTAAACTCGTCAAAATTGAATGTTTTATTTTCACAAACGATATAGCCAACATTAGTACAGAAGCCGATAGCGAATTACGGAACAGTTCAAAGTACGTTCAGTTCACTTAGATTTATCGACACGAGCATTTATTTCCAATTTTAAATCGTTTTGGGAACGACGAATTCGCGATATAAAGTTGATTTAGGTGCGGAATAAGGATGCGATTCTGTCGAATGGTCTGATATTAAATGCATTGTTATGCGTTTGTTGAGTTTTATTGGGATTATCGGCAATTCAGTATTATAATAATTGAAGTGTGTAATTTAAATTTTCAGAGTATATGGTGAATAGTTTACAATTATTATTTAAAGATTAGGAAAAGACCACGTCTTCCGTTGAGCTACTTATGAGATCAATTCAGCAATCGTACTTCTTTCTTCTCTTTCAGCATTGTATATGTGCCTATTAATGAATATCCATACTAACAAATAATTCTAGTAAAGTAAGTCTCTCTAAGTGACGTTGATAATTTAGCTACTTGTATATAATATAACATTATGTTTACATGACCTATTCATCACTGACGCAGAAAAAAATAGTATTTCGTATGAAGTAGATAGTAGATACGGCATGTAATAATTTTAGTCACGGCGCCTCCTTCGCCCTTTATTAAAAGGTACGCAAGAAATCTTGATTTCTTGTTAAGATTGGGTATGTTAGCTCGAGTATAGAATGTAATTTTGTTAATCTCTGCATAGTGTAAACTAAATAAACCACAACACAAATTTAATTGAAACTTACAATGAGCGTAGTCGAAAGCTTAGAGTCAAACAAAATGAGATCTTCAGTATTTGTTCAGAGATATCTCATAATATTATCTTTTTTAGAAAGAACGTAAATTGCTTCAGTTAACATTTAAACCAGTTAAAATAATGGGCATACAGGCATACTGATACAGGTTACAAGATTTGCTACAGGTTTGCGCTATAACACCTATAATGTTTATTGCCAGACGTTTTAAAAAAGGAGAAAAATACGAAATTTGAATTTGGAAGTCGGAATATTACACTTCAATTTTTGCTCGGGGCAACACCTGGGACCTTGAGGCGTGGAATATTTTACATAACTGTATCTTATGTTTTGAAACATAAGGTTCATTTTACTTTAAAATATTCACAGAGCATTGCTCACTAGCTGTCATGAGGACTAAAAATAATGGTATTCAGAGGAAAATATATCGATAACATTGTTTACGCATGGAAATAGGATTATAGGTAAACATTAGATGCTTTCTCTAATATGAATTTTGTTGCCAAATATTTTTGCGTTATCATGTATCGGAAATTGAGTGAACATGTTTGTACAAATGGAATATTAAACGGGTGTGTTTATAGTTTAATGATATGAGGTATTTGAACACGGAAAATTTATAGACTTGCTACATATAATATTTATCTTGTCTTCTTGTCCAGAATATTTGTTTCATTTATGGTAGAGCAGTGTTTTCAATGTTCTCTTTTTAAAAAGTATTTCAACCAAACATATTATAATATATGTACTTTAAATATTAAGGTCTATGACGTCACCCAAATTTCAGTGTATGAAAAACCGAAGAAAATATAAGCCAAGCTGCAACCATGGTATGTTTCTGTAGAACAACAATGTTTGACCTCACTCAAAGCATAAAGACACCTAAATAAAGCTTCTACCTAACTAAGTAAGAAATTAAAAGCTCGTTCAAACTGATGTAAATTACTATTTGTTCACAGAAGTTGCTTTAGCTCTATGATTCCAATATAATATTACAAATTCAAATTTTATAGTCTTGAATTACCCAACACTTATCTATTATAAAGTATGAAAGCACACTATATCTATAGTTGTTGAAAATTTCACGGATGCTAATCTAAATTTTGTGATAACATAATAATTCTAGCAGAAAATCCAACATCAAAAGAAAATATCGAGTGAAATGTTTTAACTTCAACGTAAACACATTATTATAACCGTTTGTTTAGGATAGCGGTATTTAGTTTAATGTAATTACTAAAAGCAAACATTTTGACCCTAAATAAACATTGGACTAGTGAAAGAAAATATCAGTTCGTCCCCGTATGGATTAAATGCTAATAATGTTAGAATTTTATTTAAATTTTAAATAAACACGCATATGTGGTTTTCGTTTAATCGGTAGAGGAACATATAAAATAGGTATTTAATTGATTATTTACATTTTTATCACATAGAGCTCATATCAAATCTCGATGTTTGATTCTCGTACCAATGTCCCATGGTCGTACCTGTAATAATAATATTATGATCTAAATTCTAAATAATTTAAACCAGGAAATACATTTACTGAAACGAAAACACATATACACACATAAATATTGCATGCAAAGTAAAACCTAAAATCTTATATACGACAATTTCAGCTTTCATAAAAAAAATACAAAAATGTCAACACAACATTACCACGCATTACAATGGTTCTCAATATCCCCACTAATATTAATTAATACCACACCAGTCACCAATACTCAAGCAATTTATTAAGTACCTAATCCCTTAAGCGATTGCTCAGTCTATTTTGCGACAAGCAAGCAATAATAATTAATTAGATCACTGCATTCAGGTATAGTCCTTTGTAGCTCCAATGTTTGAAACAGATATACATACATAATTACAGGCAATGTTAATGATCACTCAACCGATCTATCCCTTGCTCCTTATATTATGATATTGTTTATCGAATAGTTAGATGTGGTTTGTGCTTTGTGTGGACAAACAAGCGAACTATCGTATTGGGTTAATACTAGAATACTTTATTTTTGAAATGATGGAACAACATTAATTAAATTAATCATAAAATAATGCACAATATATTTCATACCAACAGACATCTCTGCTATATCTGTTTAATGTCCAGAGGTAAATAATATGCTTATACGAACATGTTATAAAGACTAAAGAGCAGTAAAAAAATACACAAAATTATGCAAATATAAATAAAATTTAAATATCGTTATCAAAGGGATGAGTTATTAAATTGTGCTCCCGTCTTATGAATGTCTAACATCACATTTAATGTTATTATTTTAAGTCGTAGCGAACCCACAGATGATACCAAAACAACGCTATTTAAGTGGTCTCAATTTTTTACTGTAAAGGTCATTTTCCCAAAGGCTAATTATTTTTAAAATAAAAATTGCCTGCCAAGTTGTTTCAGCCTCAATTAATCAAGATCCTTTGTCGGCCTGAGTTAATTTAAACCCTAAAAGACATTTAAGCCTACATTTTTAAAGCAATCAAACTGATTTAGTGCAGTATATTCGTACAAAGGAATGTTATTTTGGGCTTTATAAATAGCCAAGTATCTTTTTAGTTAAATTTCTGTCTCTTGAGACTGCAATATACTTACTTTTATTACATTTGAGCTAGGTAATGAAAAGTGACCGGTACAAAGTCCGACCAACTAATGTTAGTCAATGTTTATATACATTTCAGTGGTAGGTACATTGAGATCATGAAATAGATGGGCAAACACAAATTCTTCGCTTATAAAACCGACATAATATTATAGAGTAAGTAAATTTGCTGCCAAAAAGCTCTTAGTATGTGTAGGTATTTAAATATTTTTCATATATTATTATTCATACATATTAATGCTGTGGAATGTTAGCTATCGACGTAAAATCGAATTTAAACATGTCGTGTTGTTTTAAGACGTTTAATTACATAGGGTGGTATGTTATTACAGTCATGTATGTTACAAATGTATAATATAATACTGTTTTTTTACAAGATACCATCAGCAATGTTCATTTTTGATTTTGATTCTATTTTTCACTCTTCGTTCTATTCCTACACCACTGACCCCGACGAATAAACTATGGGGGTGTTCAAGCGAAGAGTGAACCGGTACCTACTAGGGAAGCGCGTACCATTGTAGACCACATCTTAGCTTTCTATCTGGCTAGATTGTGGTCAAGCGCTTCAGCTCAGTGATATCGAAATCACTACATCACTACATAGTATAAAACAAAATCGCTTTCTCTGTCCCTATGTCCCTGTGTATGCTTAAATCTTTAAAACTACGCAACGGATTTTGATGCGGTTTTTTTAATAGATAGAGTGATTCAAGAGGAAGGTTTTAGTATATAATTTATTATGTTTTAGACAAAGCGGGCGAAGCCGCGGGCGGAAAGCTAGTCTAGAATAAACTGAAGTGATATTACCATCTTGTTCTAATACTAGATACAATATAAGAATTTACAACACAGATCAATCGATTGACCTAAGAAACTTCAAAGTCAGCCTACGCCTTTGGTCTCTAGAGTCCCACAAAAGAACACCCATACGTAGATAAACACTACTTTTAGGTCGAACAGTCATAAAAGGACACTTTGAATTTATTTGATGTTATAGAATAGTTACTGTTAATAAACGTGCAGACTAACTTATGTAATCTAAGCTTTCCGTCCGTGGCTTCATCCGCGTTGCGAAACAATAACGTAGTTCTTCTGTGATAATATATAATATAATCTGTCCTTTGTTCTTTCTCACATCTCAAATTAGCTCAATAATATATTTCATCGAAATCGATTCAGTAATTTAGGCGTGAATAAGAGATAGACAGAGATGTTAACTGTCACATTAATAATATTAATTGAGATTTGCAATCATTTAAAGAATCATATCAATCATGAGGCGGCTTTCGATTGTGATTAAATTTTCCATATACCTACTTATCAATATCATCTTAATGCTTGAACAAGTACATAACAATAAAAATTATAAACCTTATGTACTTATATATTGGTTAATTCATCATGTAGTTTATAATCTAATTCAAATCTCGCATCCAATAGGCGAGTACCTACCGTTGTGTGTAAGCTTGACTCAATTACTGGACCAAGATCAACTTTGCAAGCCTTGTTTGGGAGACTGATTATTATTTATTAGTTTACGCTGACACTACCTTCACTTTGTGTATCTACCTGTTTATCCTAAATACAGTCTTATATTGGACAACTATAATCAATGTAAACAACCTTTTGTTTATTTAAATGGCTTCATTAACCCACAAAATTTCGGGTCATTTGTAACAGGATGGCGGTTCTACAGGGGTCTTAGTACGCAATGACAAAAAGAAAAATGATGGTCAGAACGCCGATATCGGATACCTTAAGATACTGTAACATAAAATATTACAGTATCTTAAGATAAAATATTATAGTATCTTCACCGTGTGTGACGCGCTTTAATTCTAAATAACTTTCAATCATAACAATTTTACAAAGCTTGTAAAGATTAACACGTTAACTATTTAAAATTATACTACTGACTGTGATTATCATCTTTTTAAAGAGAAGATGGTTTTATTTCGTAACCTTTTTGTGGCAGAGCAAGCAAAAGTGGAGGTGGGCCACCTGATGTAAAGTGCAGGTATCCACCGCCTATTAATAATAGTAACATTGATAATTATTAACTATAATAAATTTAAACAATTGATAATAAGAAAGCTAATTTACTAGAAGCCCATATTATATTATCCATAAAGATCCAACTACGATAACACTAACCCTTTACCACAAACGCCCTTGTAAAAACAGCCAATATCCATATAAACAAGAAACAGGTAAGTTATAAGCATGAAGAATGCTCGCATCACGAGATACCCTAAATGCTAATAAAACCGATCGGGAGCTCTCGGAAACATTCGTTATGAATTTTTCATATTCCAACCGACCAGTTTACAAGAGCTGTATATTGAAACTGGTTTTACAAAATTTTAATAAAACGTTATTCAGATAAGAGGTCGAGTTTGGTTGGCGATTATTCTTTGCTTATGGAATGGAATACTTGTCTCACTAATTTGCTATTATTGGAAAGGTGCTTCAGATTTGTTTTCCATTTAGGGCCGATTTTTCAATGCTTGGATAAAACTTATCCGCCCAATATAGTATTGCACGATAATTTTAAAATGTCACGTAAACTGTCAAATACGGGCAATTAGAATACGTTTTTAAAATAGTAGTTTTATACATTATTCGATGAATAAGTTTTAACCAAGGATTGAAAAATCAGCCCTTAGTGTTGTTAGCTGTTTATCTGTTTAACACGGGTATTTATAATGTATTTGCACCCCTGATTCTATTTTTATTTCTTTTCTAGCCTCTTATATTATGTTGTTCAGTTCGTGATCATTATGAGTTGGAGTTCACGAGTTTAATTATAATTTAATTTATAATATTAACTTTTGCTTCCACTAAGGTACTAGGGCTATGTAGAAGCAAAATTAAATGAAAATCTGTTGAGGCACATATTATTAAATCGATCGAATGATGGTATAAATGGTGATATTTATTTCAATGTATAGTTCTTGAATCAATGTATACAGCTTTTGATATAATGCAAATGTTATAAAAGACAATTAATGAAAAATTGAATCCTATTAGACAAGAGCGGCAAATTTATGTAGTTTCATAATGTAAGCACTTGTTCAAAACAAATTATGAAGACTATATTATACGGTCTAAGTTTCGGGATAACAATTTTGTTGAAAATTACCTGTTTATTACCGTAATGTTTGTTACTCGAAAACATTTAATATAAGTTTAACAAAGGTTTGGCAAGCGAATATTCATAGTTCCTTGTAAACAAAATTTAACAGTGAAATTAATATTATCAAGATCCTTAATAAATATTTCTTACACGCCTCGAAATTGATAATTAAATGTAAATAATTGAACATCATCTTCGGAGTTGGAAAAGTTTTTACAGAATGTTTCAAATTATTTATTGCATAAATAACGCACAGCGAAATTTAATTAATACAAAGTTTATTCTATTTGCTTATCTCTTAGAAACTTTAATTTGTTTTGTATCTGAGATTTATATATTATTTACTTAGATTAAAGATTAATGAAAGGGATTTATGAATAAATTTTACTGTGTTAGCTATGAAGATAGATTTTAAATGTTTTCTGGAACCATGATTTCATGGTGATAAAGCTATACTAAATATACCTACAGAAAGTTGATATAATAGCTAGAGCTACAAAACAATATGTTTTGTTATTTTTAAGAACAGTATTTGGTTAAACATTTCTGCATTTATGTGTACAAAAAGAAATATCAAATACTACTCGAAAAACAAAAAAAGACATGACCTTTTAACTTCTCTTTAAAACGAATTCTACATAAACATACATTTAAATTCAGGGAGTCATCAAGTAAGAATCTGACGCAATACTTAAATCCAGTCTGAGAGTATTTTGGTTCGTTAAATCCCTTTCTTAAGGGCCACAATATGTCCCTTGCTATTCGTTTCAGTGAATTACTTGAACATAAAATCGCTTTTTTGCTTCCCCATTGTTAACTGTGAATGGATGTAATGATTTTTCCACGGACAGGTAAGTAAAGGAAATGCTTTTCGTAATAATTTGATCATATATTGTGTGGGGTTTTGATGCTCTTTTATCAAATTTATTATATACTAATGTTAAATAGTTAATGTAATGTACCAACGAGAAATATAAAGAACACAAAATTCCCGGATTGGCGAGAAAGGGTTCGAACCCCGCCTCGTGCTCAAGTTTTTCTATTATCTATAAACTTATAAGAACACGAAATTTGGTATTTTTAATGCACATACAATTATAAAAATACAGAAGAATAACCATACACAGAATACATAGAGGCGGTGCAAAGTGAATTCTAAGAATTTTCAAAAGGTCTATGGCTTTTATATTAACATTGAATATTTTAATACACATCGAGACACAGGCAAAAGCTAGGATATCAAAGATTTAACCGGATAAAACCAGTCACACAGACTCTACTCGACTACATTGGATTCTATGGGACTTAGGATGAAATAGTTTGGTCTAGTCCTTACCGGTTTATCCTGTCATGCTCAGGAAATGTGGTTTATCCAAGTAACAGATATGTATACTTCATTAAATACCTTTTGAGTTGATAAATATTCACAATCCACTAAATTTAGACGTATCTGTGTATAATTCACAGATTATTTTAATATTGTGTTGTGATCGGAAAAAGAAAAATACACAACTGATATCAGATATTATAATTCATAGAAAATAGTTGTTCACCATTTAACTAATCAAAAATAGATTAATTGCACATGTACGTAGCAAAAAATTAAATCACTTTCAAAAAATACTTCACAAAAAACGATAAATGAGAGGTTTTTTAAATCTTACAGCGTGTTCGACTAAAAATTCAATGTTCGCGCGAGACCCATCCATTATGTCATTGGGCACCTAACTTCGAACGTGTCACTTAAACCCTTAAACGGTTTTTGATGAAATGCCACTCAGTAACAAATGTCCTTTGAATTGCTTTCAAAATCTATTTGGAATATTAAACTGAATTGATTACGTTTCAATCAGTTGGTGTCAGTGTTGGTGACTATTTTGATGTAGAAAAGCAGAAATTGTAGAGTTTATACATTATTATAATAACGATATTATGTGTTTTTCCTTTCTTTTGTTACTATTCTAAAAGCGAAGAAGCAATCAATTTTATTCAATCTAACTTCAAGGTAAACAACCCACGTAAAGTTGTTTATAAAATAACAACTCGAAAACCTAAACCCGTTATTGTGTAAGCGTCATAATCAATTAGACATTAAACACAACAATGCGACATTTAAATTAATAACCTTCAGTAGAAGCGACAATAAGAACGAAAGCTTCACAATTGCTCCAAAGTTTACAGCTGCTATAACAATGCAAGCAGCAATTTGAACAAACTCGACCAAACAAATTAAGACACACCCCTCTGTTAAAGACAATAAACAAAATTTTCACCTGAAAAACACCCGTGAAAAAATAAAAACCACTCGCACCCGCGGGTGCGTTTAAAAAAACTTCCCTGACCTTATTCGAGGCATTAATTAAACCAAACGGGCCTAATTTTGGCCAACGCTTTTCGGGGTAATTGAAATAAATGTGGAATTTTAATCTGTGAATAAGCGGGAAGTGGAAACCCTTCAGTTTGTTCATTCGTTTAAATGTTTGAGTTATCAAGTTATAACAAGGTCGACTGTCAGATATACTGGAATCTATGGAACTGTAAAAAATATAAATATATTTTGCGAGCTCAGTTTTAGGGTTAGTCGGAAAAATCAGCGTCCGTTCATAGAATATTTATAACGTATGCCTTTGCATGTGGGCATTCGTTGATTCTGAACCATAAACTCTGGTTCTGTCTTTTTTTATCTCACAAAATTTATAACGAACAAAAATCATAGTTACGGAGATAAAGAAAATGAGCACGATTTTTAAGCGATGTTAGACTCAATACTTTCTACCTCTATTATTTGTCTATAAATATTAGTCAGAATTCTTCTATTCTTGCTTTTAAATCGGGTTTTATTTCTATTATTATTATTTTTAATTTATAAATAAATATACTTCACTAAGTATTTGTTGAATGAAAAAAGTCGTTGTTAAGTTGAATTAAGCCTCAAATTTAAAACTTAAACCAAAATCGGACAATTTTATTCTCAACGCAATTTATATCATTATTACACAGACGCTTTCTTTATCTGAAACGAATTGCTTCGTATAATAGATTTTACAAAGCGGTTCGTTTTACGGTATGAAAAGTCTAAATTAAATTTTTATTTCAGAGCTTTTAGCTTTTTAGAATCGCTAAAACTCAAATTATTCATGCGATTTAAAACTTAAAGTCAAGTGAGTAACAATCATAAATAAATACACGGTACTTAAAACATCTGATATTATTCCAAGTTATAATTGAATTTTTTAATCTTATCTATACGAAGAGTCATTTAAAAAGTTTCCAAAAATAATATTTCACGTTTCCGAGAATCTTCCTGGTCCAAAGTATTGTGTCATACGTCATCGAAAACATTTGCCCATTTCGTTTCGCGAGAAATCATCTAAGTTTTATTAGATTCGGCTCGTCAAAAAGTTTTTGTTTTGTAAAACTTGTGATTAAATTCGTTTTTCGGAACGACACTGCTGTGGAATTGTGTATTCTATGAAAATATACTAATACAATTAATGTCGCTTCCATTTATTTAATATAAAAGGTGAACGGCCATCGATAACATCAAAGAATCTCCCGTGTATAAAAATGTAATTATAGATAATAATTATATCATGGTTTTTGAACTCCAATATAAATTTGCTAAGGTTTCCCAAGAACTTTTAGTAGATAATTTGATATAATAAAATGTGCGGCGCGAAAATTAGATTAATTACTTTAACAAAGGTTTTAGCCGAGGTGTTGTCTTTTGATAAGATTGGTGTAAGTTTGATGGACAGTCGTATGAAACCATTGTGAAACCACATGATGAAACATTCTAATATTAATCCGAATTTGTATCCCCAAAAAAATGTGTTTATGTTTGTTGCTCTTTTGCACGATAAATCCTGATCTGATTTGCGTCAAATTTGAAATGCAGATTAAGGACTGGAATAACATAATATATAAGCTTTTTCCAGCTTTCATGCGAACTGTTTTTAATAATCGGAAAAAAAATACCATAAAAAATATTTTTATGATATTGAACTTAGGTATAGTATGTTCAATAATATCATTATCTTTTCTTAAAAGCGAAAGTTTGTGAGAACGGATGTATGCATGTTTCTGACCATTTCACTAAATTTCCAAAAAAATTACTAGACGGTTTTGATGAAACTTTACCGTCAGAAACACAGGTTCACGTCATAATAACATATTAGACACATTGCTACAGAAATACTCGATTTTGCGTGACAAATATAACTACTAACTATACTATATATTTTTGATAAGTACTATTTTTAAAAGCTTATAAATATATTTCTCCTAAAAACAAAAACCAAAGCTAAAAACCTAATTACTGTCCTTCCAAGAATGGCCATCATTTGAATTTCAGCACAATTTCGCTCTGACCGGGCCCTAGGGCGCGTATACATTAGCGACAAAGAACGCTATTACCCCGGCCCGATCCTCTAACGACAGCCATAGTTCATGCTTTATCGTCGGATTAAGTGTAGTACACACGGGTTTGTCCTAATACGGGATTCTTATGATTTAGATGGGCGGGAAATATATTCATTGTCTGGTGTAGGTTTTTGTAAGATCGAGGTGGTAGTGATGAATTCGTGTGTTTATGAACAATATTATTATTTAAATAGTTTAAAGCGTGTAAGAGAACGTTAGCTTCCACAGTATATTAACTAATCGATTCGCTTGATATCTGAATGGTTGTGAAACATTATAATATAAGAATAATATAGAAAGACTTTTGTAGTAGTTCAGTTGAATTTACGATCTAGATCTACGATTTAGATCTACGATTTAACGGTCCTTCAAAATTCGGCGTTTCGAAATAATAATAGTAAGTAATTCCTAATTTATTGTATCGTATCTATGTATGCGTTAAACAAAATTATGTTAGTGTGATTATATATTATAATATACCATAATATAAGCGATATTTCTTATATTTCTACTCCACAAAGCAGTTTATAAGCGCATTTCCACACGTTACAGCCGCAACAGTCAATCAATAAACCTTTATCCTTCAGGGAAGTGGTTGTAAACCCTTATCTAATGGTTTAACGAAATCGCATCATTACAGTTAATTGAACGTTGACGTGGAATCAATTGTATGGAACTGGGAAGGCTTTTGGACCTTAAAATGCTATTTTAAGAACATTGCTTTCATATTTGTTGTTTGATATGTGTGCGCTATATTTCCGAACATACTGGTCCATTAGATTGCAATGCAAATTATTATTAAAGATTGCATGTTATCAAATACTCAGTTGATCTCTTTTTGGACAATAAAGGTAATTAAAGATCTGATATCTATAAAAACATACCAATATAGTAAACACATGCTAAACATAGTCATCAATAAAATTATGGGATACGGAATTGTATATCCATAAAAAACATTTCACGTTCAATTGATTTCTTATTCATTTTCAAATCATTTTCAACATTATGTTTTTATCAAAAGTGCTGTAACAGAAATGTTATTTTACAAACTTATAACAACAAGATTGTATTAAACACTACGTATCTTTTAATTTCTTTGGGGACTTGTATGTAATTTTCATGAAATTACAGAAAATTTCAGTCTGTTATTAAACATAATATATTTTGACACTATATCTCGAGTTTGAAATATAGATAATTGTATCATAATTATTAAAATAATACACGTCTTATTGGAAAAAAGAATGTGAAAGAAAAGAGTGTGAAACGTGCTATGTATATTCAAACATAAATTATTATTATGTTTAGCACCATAGAAATCTAAATAACACTTGTTATTTAGATTTCTATGTTTAGCACCTATATTTTGATGTTAGCTTGAGTTTTTTCTGAATTCACGTTCATAAAAACTATTGATTTGATTAAAAAGATATTGCTAAAATGTAATTTTTTCTTGTGAAGTATAAAAACGATATTCTATACTTCAAATAAAGTTATTAATTTAAATCCGCAAACCCATTCCTACTACTACTACACTACAATATTTATAGTTACAAAGCCAAAAATTAATTGGTTCTTCCTTCTTCTTGAGTAAATATAAATATACCTGATGATCTGATCCATCTCTCATTGCTTACCAAGCTTCTGTTGTATCAAAACAAAGTCATCAAAATCAGTCAAGGATAAACCATGAAATAAATCGATGTATATTTTATATATGCAGAAAATAAATCAAATCATGTTTTATTTCTGTGTGAGTAAAACACAATGATTACTATTTTATATTACAGTTGTTACATAATTGTGGGTTATGTTTATTTGTCCGGAAGTTCTGAACAAACATAATCTAAAGTGTTTATATATTTGTATAGAACTGAGTTGCAATTTTAAGTGAAGAATTATAGGCGTCAAAGAAAAGCTATAAAAAATAATTATTGTATTAAAAATAGTCTAATAGGAAATAAGTGAACGTTTTCACAAGGGCGAACATGCCAGATAAAATCATCATTTTGGAATTCTAAAAATAAACATTTTAAGAAAATTGTGTAATCTATCTCCTAGACTACTTAAAATGTAAATGAACATTAAACTTTATCGTTGCGTTTCTCAATTTCCTCATTAATTCTTGTACAAGTTTCAGTTGAAAGTCACAACTCGTATTATTTATGTAATAAAACGTATCAAAAGATTTTTGTTTCTAAAATAGCTACAAAGCTAAAAAGCAGCACTTATTTTCATTTTAAATACAAATACCTGATCAAACGGATCATAATATGCTTATAAGTTAGGTATTTACATCGATTCTATTTAATCTTAGCTTAACTATGTCTATTATAATAATTTAGGAGGTAGAGCAAGTTGATATCTTCAATCTTTTCATTCCGAATGTTCTATATTGTTCTCGATCACACACAAATATTTGAAGAGTACTACAATTATTTATTATATTCACTAAACTCTCCAGTCAGTCTCAAGAATATATATTTTCGGACCGCAATGTCCAGTGGGATAGGACTATAGTTTAGCCACCTAATATTATATTGAAATGTACCTATAATATTATGTATTAGATTTTTTATCCATAAATTAAATACAAAAAATTGATTGAAAAACGAGCATGATTAGATATATCTTCAATGTACTAAAAAGTATTCCTGTATTCGTGATAAGTAGCTTAATTTTATATTAGAAGTAATCAAATATGCCTTTTACAGCTTGGGACTTACCAACAGCTGCCTTCATTAAAATCATTTTCTCGTCTCGTCTCTCACACTAAATTATTGAAATATTATAGGACCTTAAGTGGTTTTGAAATAGAATAGCAACTAAAACGTTACTATTATTTTAACATTTAACCATTACTGCTCAGTAAAAAGTATAATATATCGATATATTTACATACAATTATTAACCAATACCCGGCGGCGACATTTTATACCCATAATATCGTAAATATTCACTGTTACGATGTTTACGCAAAATGGACCAATAGCACACTAATATCGATATGATGGCCATAATTCCATAATATGAGGGAGTAATGTAAGCAACTTTATTTCAGAGTTATTAAAGGCATATGATTTATTATGACGCAAGAGAAGGTCAATATAATATGTTAATATTCTTAGATTAGTTATTTTTAATCCTACGTAGTTTTAGGAGCAAATTGCTAAAAATTATAATATTTTGACTGAGATCCAAAAACTACGCTTTTAAAAATATAATTTAATTGTTTAGATTTAGATTCAATTATTTTAATTAAAATAGTGTTGTTTTAAAACTCGTAAAATCTCTGTAATTACAAATAGTTTCAAAACAATGCTTACAAACTTGCACTTTAGTCTTTAATATTTAAATTTAAGAAACTTCAATCTAAATTAAACTTTTAACTTGTATGATAAACACATACAAACATTTTCTAGGAAAATTAACATTTAATCTCTCTTTTATATTTGACTTTAAAATAATATATTTAAAAGAGCTTCACTTGGCATTGACTTGGCTGGTTTAATAATTACATTAACCTTTTTAATAATCCGTTAAAATTTTATCAATTATTTCAATTTTCAGAAAAACTGATACAAAAAAGTTTGCAGAACAGAAGTTATGTCGATTAATCTAAAATGAAAAATGTTTAAAACCATATTTTATCATAGGTATAGGAATAATACGCATTTTATGATGAACGTGATTTAAATATGTTATTCGTAAAAAACGATTAACCTTCCATCACAAGAACTTTACTCATCATACGAAGTGTGAATGGTACATGCGATATTAAACATTATTACACACATTATTAACGTCTATATTGCCACGAAGTTTCTCGATATCACAAACTTGTATGAGAAAAATAGAGATTTTAGGCACAAGTTATGATTCGACTTTGTATTTATGAAAATGGTTTGATGATATTATTAGATGGCTGATTGGAACGAATGGATTGGAACAAGTCAATAAATTCTATCTTTATATATCAAATTCAGAGATAATTTATTACTTATACCTTTGGGAATACAGTAATATAAATCATGAAATAAAATAAAAAAATACTTAGCAGTAATTTAAAACAACAGTGAGATAATATTATATATCTTTTCTTCAATATTAACCTTGGCAGAAAATATTTTTTATGATAAATTTTAAAGTGAAAATTGTGAAATTTGTACGACCTTCCTAAAATTAAGAATAATAATTAATAACGTAAAAAAAATATACTTATGAAGGTACTTTACATAAACAATAATTATTAATCTCATCATTCATTCAATCGATTTTATAACAAAATAATTCCAAACTTTTTTTTTATAAACACCCGTCAAGTGAGCTGTAGGTAATCTATTACTGAAAAAAGATCGTGTGTGCCGAGCAAACGTGTAGAAAATCAAACTTCTTTGGCAAGATTCCAAGATACCAAAATCGTCGCTTTACTCCATGACGTGACGGTATTGCCATGATGCGACCATGAAATTTTACTCTCAACGCATTACGCGCCTAAAGAAGTTTCACTTCAAAATCTATTAATTTTGTAAACGGATAAAACATGTTGAACTAAGATCACTATTGCATTAAGGGCCAAACGCTCAGGGCAGTATACATGACATACCAAATTCGAAGAATTCACAAATGAGTGACTTCGAACGAAGATTAATCGATACACGTGGCCGCTATAATTCCTGGAAATACCTATTTGCTTTAAACGTTAAACTTAAGCCCAATGCATAAAAGATATAACCAGAATCTACCGTTACAGCTTAAAATGTACAGCAAATATTGTATCTGTCCGAAATTATCTCGCAAAATGTTCTCACAATTTCGCGTATAATATCAGAGTTGGTTTCTGACCTATGATTTTGTTAAGCTATGTTGGTTCGGCTTAAAACTAATCCCTAGAGCATAGGGGATATAAGCCTTTGGTCTTTGCGTCATTTACACAGCTATTCACAGCGTAGCTTAAACTATATTTGGATTTATTTAGATCCTCTACAAAGCGGAGTCTATTCTACTGGATCCTTTTACAAAACGTTAACGTTTTTTCATTGCAAATTGGTGGTACATTCCAATGGAACCAGGAATATAAAATAAAAACTATCTGAAATATATTGAATTCAAATGAACAACCAAAATGATATTGTCAATTATTTACAACAGTAGTTTTTGGAATTACCGTAAGTACGTGAAAATTATTTATAATATAATATAGCGTCTCACCCTAAAATAATATATCTATACTTCGAAGATCATTCGCTTCATATAAATAGAAGAGTAAATAGTAAATAATATCCAAACGATAAATAGACTATCGTTTGTACAATATACTAAGGTAACGATTTGTATTCCCAAAACATACACAAATATCGAGTCACTTCGCAAATATGTTAAAAGCGTTTGATTTTCTTAATATATCGTTTCCATAATACGCCCTCTAGTGGCAAAGGCCCGAAAGTATTTACTTATTACAAGGATGGTATTTGAAAAGGGTTAAGTAATATTGCGAAGGGACTAAGAGCGGTTTAGTTCGCTTTTTATTGTTTATGACAGAAACTACGTGACTAATATATGTTTTAATTTTGTACGTACTTGGATAAAATCAGCTAAATTTTATTTGCTTGCTGCTAAACTTGCTGCTCACATTGGCTCCGCCCTAAGTACATAATAGCACTCAGGGATTACGTACCTATAAAACAGTGAAAGCATTTTATAAATCGGTTTAGTAGATCCTGAGATGAAATTATGAAAAAAGGTAGAACAAGAAAATCTATGATAATTATGTTAAGGTACGGTAACCTTCATCAAGAAAAATAGTAAAGTATTACATAAACCATAGAGATATTAATTTTAATATCGATATATACATATGTAAATTGTAAATATGTATATCGATTCCCCTAAAGCCATGTTACTTCAGGCTAGACCCTTGGAAAATTTTTCCTCGAAACTTCAATACTAAGTGCCTTCGCTAACTTTCCTTTTAGGTCGATTGGAAGATTTTGAATAATATAGTAAAATCGAAGTAAATAAGTTTCTAGATTCAATGTAGTTTTCAGCTAAAAACATTTATTTCTGATAAATGAATTACGAATAGAATTATTTTGTTAATAAACAAGTTACACTATTTATTTGTGTAGTTTAAAATCTACAATAACCGTTCCTTAGACGAAATTTTCCAATGGTTTTTTTATAAATTATGTTATTATAATTGTAAATAAATAATATCATGATGATAAGTTTTGATTACCTTGCAAAAGTCGAAATTTGCGGTTTATCGACTTTATCTTTTGATTGCGTTTTTGTGGGCATGCTTGATACCTCTACGCGTTCGTGAGAAAAAGTATCTTGACCATATCTTGGCAGATAGACGGACAACAAAGTGATCCTTTAAGGTTCCATTTTTTCCTTTTGAGGTGCGAAATCCAAAAACTCACCTTATCCTATCCACTTGAAAAATATAAATGTGTAATTAATCCGAACGTCACAATCACTGAGTGATTTATTAGCGCGGCGAAAACGAGGCCATTAATTTTGATTCCGTGCCGCAGAATTTCAATGAATAAGCAGATTGATGTTTAGAATGCATTCAATATGAGGCAGAATGATGCACCGCTATATATCAAAGATTAGAAATTCCACGCTGAATTACGTCCTATGAAGAGAAACCAAACATTCGCTTTGTGGTCTAGTCTGATGATGCTGCATTTCTTAATTCGTGAGCATTTAATGCTAATCATTTTTGATGCCAGCAACAGACACGCTAATTATTTTAATACTTTGATTGATGCCACATTAAATGATAATGTATGAAGATTTAATAAACGTAGGTTTACCTAATTCCAAACAGTGTTCCCTTTTATGCATGTGAAATAACTCTTAGTAACAACTATTTTGCTTTTGTTTTAATCTTTAACTGTTAAAAATATTTTTTTTGAGCCGTAAATGATATTGTTTGTTAATAAAATATTTAACATTAACGTATATTCATATATATATTTACCTAATTTTATTTCACACAAGTTTTTTTTTAATTCTTTGTTCTCCTAAAGTTCAAATATATCTCTTTATTGATTATTCGCTAAGTAAATAGAGCCATAGAACGCTTCCTACGTATTATTCTTTCAGAGTCTAGAAAGTTCAAAATAAATATTATCCGCTTTTACCGTAAGAACTTCAACAGATAAACTGCCATCCTATCTTTGCTATTCTAGGAAATATTTTTCTTAAATTTCCCAGGATAGAAGACGAATTACCATTAACGTAACGGCAACATGAAATCAACGATCAAATCTAAGTAACTGAATTGTATTTTTTGTGGTAATTGTAGGTTTTTTTTTTATGATTGTTTGACTTCATCTTTTTAGATATAAAAATGAATCGCAAAATGTGTTGGTAAGCGCATAACTCGAGAACGGCTGAACCGATTTCGATAATTCTTTTTTTATTATATTCCTTGAAGTACGAGGATGGTTCTTATGTAGAGAAAACGTAAATATGTACCACGGGCGAAGCCGGGGCGGACCACTAGTATTTAATAATTTCTTTTGAAGAATACGTTGTAATACTTTAGAGGCAATTTGGAAATTTCTGAAATTTAAGCTATTGTTTTCAACTTATTAACATAATATTGTAATTAATTATTTTCTTTCCCTCATATATATTCATTTATCACGATATTTCAGACAGACAAAACATAAAAGAACTTTCTCATTAATGCAACTATTGAAAACGCCTGAACTGCGCGATAAAACCGTTTTTCCCATAATTACGATCATCAGATGTGTATTCAGAGCAGTATTTAGCAGAGCTAATACAGGCTCATTTTAATGCACTGGAATCGATCCCGGGTCCGTTCAGAACAATGTGAATCACTCGCTACTAATTCTAGCATTCCATATAATGGCTTGCATGACTCTGCAGATGACGCCTTAATTACAAATATTTAGGCTTCAAGAGCGCTGGGTTTTGGTATTTGGAGTGCATTGGTTCTATTGAAGAGTGCTTGAAATCTTTTTTAAATGTTTGTCTAATCAGTGAAAGATTTCGTAAACTAAACATATTCTTGAGTTAATAGGAACATTTTAAAAATAAATAATATATCGTGATGTATAAGGCGTTTCTAAGAAAAATCAACTAAGAGTAAATGATTAATTGAGTTTTCATAAACCGAAGAAAGTTTAAAGACACACATTCATATAATATTATCATTAACAAATATTTTATTTCAACAAGTTTAATCATACAACTACTAATCACTGCAAACCATGGTGTTTAATATAAAAAAGGCATGATCCCTTAAAAATCCGGCTAGTGTGTACTTTTAAATTGAAGTATCATTGCATGAGGCATGTTTTCAGCCCCAAGTATGAGAGTTGCATGCAACATGCTTTGTTTTCAGTGGCAATGAAGTGATACTACAGACATCGTCACGTGAGTACACTTTTCTAAAAGGACATTAGGTAGGATTATAGTGTTTCAAAGGTAATCCTTTTCCTATGAAATGAAATGCGTAAATTCAATAAAAATAAGTATAATTATCATAATGTTAATAGATTAAATTGAATCTAGTTCTATCTATTTGATTCTATTAGCCATTTTAAATGTGCATATTTATCGAATAAAATAATTTTCTATTGATAAGTTCTTTTTTTCGGATTCAGCTACAACATGCCATGCCTGTGAAAATTTTCAGGCCCAATTTAAACAGCTTATCTGTATAATAAGTGTAATGAAATCAATAGCTTATTTAATCTGTATAATAAAATCAACAGCGCTTCGACAACCCAATGACATACTAGATTTGAGCGAAATGTCAGGAAGTGTGCGACGTTACATTAAAAATTTTACAAGTTCATTACTAGATATATGGGAATACTTTCCGACGGTGAACGAATTTCTGCTTTGCATGGAATTAAAGGATGGATCCTTGGTAATAGCGGTCTTCGGAATGATTTACGGCTGTATCGGGTCCATATTAATTCTGTCTATCGTCATAAATTATGCAGAATGGAAAAGCTTGTACGAAAAGAAGCAGGATTTATTAGTTTACCTAACATTAATATTTTGTATAATATCTATTCTATTGTTCTCGAGTTTCATCCTCCTAATTGGTGCTTATAGGAGCTACGAATTGCTATTGAAAATATTCCTTTGGGCGGCTTTAATACATGTGTTATCTAATTGTGTTATAAATTCGGTTGTGTGTGTTTATTGTGTGCTGAAAAACTCCTGTTTCCAGAATTTTGGACCAGCTGTCGCCATAGTTATGGTGGTTATAACAACGACATACACCGTGTTTTGGGTATATTTAATGATGGTTGTAAATAGCTATAGAATAGAATGTTGATAAATTGTATTATATTGAAAATCAATTTCGTTAGCGTTTTAATTATTTGCTAATTAATAATTTGGACAGGTACTTAAACAAATTACAGAGAAGATTTCTTGTGATAATATTTGATGAGAACTATCGAAGGTTGTATTTAAATTATCTTTCATTACATAATTTAGTTGTATATAAATTATTATCTATCATGGGAGGAATTTCTCATTTGAAAAATATTATTTAACAGGTGACATCTATATTAATGCATTCCTCTATCTTCTTCTTCTCTTATATATAAAAATGAATCGCAAAATGTGTTGGTAAGCGCATAACTCGAGAACGGATGGACCGATTTCGATAATTCTTTTTTTATTATATTCCTTGAAGTACCAGGATGGTTCTTATGTAGAGAAAACATAAATATGTACCACGGGCGAAGCCGGGGCGGACCGCTAGTCCTAAATAAAACTATATCAATTTGCATGCTGAAATATGTACCAACATTTCATGAATCAACCCTAGTTCATAGCCACGTACAGAACTCTGTACCCTCATCAAAAACGCGACAATTGAAAAGTTGCAAACGCCAGTCGTCAACTGAAAACTGAATTAGCGAATCGAGCTGATCTAAATTTAGCAATGTTGCCAAAACAATGTTCAGTTGTAGTTGAAAGTTGTGAGAATTTGATTTAGTATCTCGTACCTGATAGCAGGATTAAATTCCCAATTGCCTGATCCCAGAGGTAATTAATCATCCAACATAGTCTAACTTGGCTACGTTGTGCTGCCTCAAATAATTTGCTCATTGATGATATCATGCTCTATTATAATGTGGCGATTGTTATAGCCGATTTGGCTTCGATTAAATAGACATTATATTTGGTCCAATTATTTCCCTTTATGTAGCTTTATTGAAGTGTTAAAATGTGACTGTTTTGTTCGCGAGCTCGTCTCAATAGAAGATCTAATACATCGTGATTAGAAATCTATAATATAAAAATGAATCGCAAATGTGTAAGCGCATAACTCGAGAACGGCTAAACCGATTTCGTTATTTTTTTATAATATGTATTTCTTGATGTACAAGGATGGTTCATAAGAAAGAAAACTTAAACATGTAAGTATCACGGGCGAAGCCGGGGCGGACCGCTAGTGCTTTATAAAACAGTTTATTTTCTAAATCTAAAAACGAATGATTTTAGCTTCTTATACATTTGTATATAGATACGATATATGAGATGGCTTTTTTCCCTATATTTGTATTACAAATTTTCAAAGAGTACCCATGGGAACGGTACGAAACAGGCTTCATATTCAAGTGAGAACAGAAATCCTCCGTTGTTTAATCTTTAAGGTTTCATAGAAGTATATTGTTTATATTATATAAAAAATACAATAAAAGTATTTTTCGAACGATCATACAAATTGCTCTTCGTAATGAGAAATAATCCATATTACCCTTACGTAGTTTTCAAGATATTTAAGATTCAAGTTTTTAAGTTGATGTTATATTATATAATTATATATTTAATGTTATATTATATTATACTAGCGGTCCGCCCCGGCTTCGCCCGTGGTACATATGAAAAATAGATGTTGGCCGATTCTCAGACTTACCCGATATGCACAGAAAATTTCATGAGAATCGGTCCACCCGTTTCGGAGGAGTATGCAGACTAACATTGTGACACGAGAATTTTATATATAAGATATTGTTATAAAAGTTTAAGGGAATATCTTAACCACTTACTATTCATATTACTGTTGTTTTTTCTAAAATATATTAAGATAATGTTTTTAGAGGATGGTTATTCAATTTTGAATATCATCGATAATTTATAATTTATGTTCTAAAAATTATGATCTAGAAAAAGAAATCGTTTTACCACTGCGCGTACTCGTGTTTTCAAATAAACCACAAGGGGGCACATAAAACGTAATCACAAAACATATTTCTTACTCTTCAAAAGAAGCAAATTGCTTTTATTCTGGGAAAATAGCAATAAGCTTTTATCTACGTGGGAAGTACACTAGTATTGCGATCAATATTACAAACATGTTAAACTTCTTTAGTTTGTATTTCATCTACCGTGATAAATAAGAATATGAACAAGATTCAAGTAAGGTTTTAATGATGCTTGCTTCAAAAAATACAAAGTAACACATAATTATATTTAATGTAAGTAAGAAATAGGTGTAAAACGTAGGTATTTAAGTAAATAGTTATACTAGCTTTGCGCCCGTGGCTTCGCCTGCGTAGTCAAAAACACGCATAGTTGACGTTCTTGTGGGATTTCCGGGATAAAACCTCAATGTAAGCTATCTCTGTACCAAATTTCAACTAAAGAGGTTCAGTGTTTGAAGTCTGAAGAAAATACAGACGGAAAGTTTAAATTTCGCAATTGTAATATTAGTAAGGATTAGGATATGAAAACACGACTAAAACGCGTTTTAAAGTGTTTTAATATAAATGAATGCTAATAATTATACACCATGAGTGTAGTAAATATCTCTTTAGGTACAATTTTTTCGAACAAAATATTGTCGAGGTTTCTAGAACTCGTGAGCTAGCCTGTGACAAAATATAAACATCGACTTTTTTAGTACAGGCCAATTTGTCATACGAAGTCAGTTTCTAGTCTACAAAAGGGCTTACGGTGTTTTCCCAGCCGTGATGTGACGGAACAAAAGGTTTAACTTGTTAGGCCTATTTGCCATCCTGCAATAACGAACATTATTATTATCGCGATAGAGTCGAACTTCCTGCGATACATTTCCTTTAGAATGTTTATTTCTTCACTGACCCTGAGTCAGCAAGACGTTTACAGCATTTTAAAGTGATAAATCTTTTTCTTTGTCTTTAAAGAAATCCGCGTTAGAATTTTCAATTGCTAATCGCTTACCTAGAAAATGCTTACATAACATGTTATATAAACAACTGAATCATATCATACTTATATCGGTAAAAACATTCTTTTAATGAGATTTTTTCTGGAACAATTATTATTTTCTAACACCGAAACCTTTAGCAAATAGTATCTAACTACTTAACTTTAAGCTTCTTAGCAAAAAAACATTTTGGATTCCTGTTCATGGAAAAACTACAGTACCTTTAAATATCTCGACATCAAACGATTAAAAATATAGCATAGATTCTAAGCCTATAATATAGTCCGATACATTAATTCTTTAATATAATATATAAATCTCGTGTCACAAACTCACAATGTTAGTCCTCAATGGACTCCTAAACCACTTAACCGATTATAATAGAATTCGCACACCATGTGCAGTTCGATCCAACTTGAGGGAAAGGATAGTTTAAACATGTAGGGATAATAAATATGAGTAAATAGTAGAAATGCCTGACTTTAATATAAAATGGTAATAATTATGTATTTTCTAAATAAACCGATAGCATAATGAATTTATGTCGACAAAACACGATAAATGAATCCTCAGAGAGTTGAAAAATTCAAAATATTTTCCTCGATGAGAATACATAAGTCCAAGATAGAATGAGATTCCTCAAGAGATCGTAAAATTTTTATGAATGCAAAATTCCAAACGCGAGGAATTCTTTATTAAAATAATTTTATTCTTAATTAACAAAGGACGCTTATAGTGAGAGCGTGTTTAGTATATTTTCATTTTTATATTATGGCAGAACCAGTTTTAATTCTTTCACAGTATTTTTAGGGATGCTTCGTGATAACAGACTATTAATTATTTAAGAAATGGTCACCTCTTCTATGTATTGTTTTCAGAATAATTTTAAAATAAGGATAAGTTTACCAGAGACTTCAATTATTAACAAGAAATATCCAAAGTATGATATTTGAAAATCATCATATTTAACATTCATAATATTATGTTCCGGATTATATTATTTAAGTAGGAAGAAGGCTTATGAAAATAATATCACTTTATTTTGTTTATGGAATAAAGCATAATATTCGAATTTTATTAATAAAGTCGTTTCTGTGACAAAATGGCTATTTAGATAGACCCTTACGGAATTTCAAATTCAAATAATGGCTACTTTTATCCCATCACACATCAAGGCAATTAACCTTATCCCCTGTATTGTGATTCTGTCGTGTGAAATGATTTATACACGTTTAATTACTTGGAAATTTTTTAATGTTAATTACCTATCTGTATTTACCTGTACTATATAAATTATAAGGATGCTTTTCCACCAATAATGGGCGTGGATGTGTAGCGAGGAATGTGTTTGTTAATAACCAATAGAATCGCTTCAAACGCTTAACGCTCTAAATGAAGCGATATGATTGGTTATTTAAAAACACACTCCTCGCTACACATCCTCGCACATTAATGGTAGTAAAGCGTCTAATAAGAGCTTAATAAAGTAGCTGGATGATGGTTTAATTAAAAACAACTTATTTATGAATGTTTATTTAGCACATGTGAAAGGATTTCATCTGAGTGTGTCATAAGGACTGCAGGAGCCTTTTGTAGGAGAAAATTATTAGAACGTCGTGGCATATGACGGCTGAAAGGAAAAATATAAAATTATATTCAATGCTTCTTTTGATAAAAGTTTCCAGTTTGTGGAGTTATTGCGTCTAGACTTATTTCGTTTTACTTTAAGGGACATCGGTCAATATCTAGTGCTTAAGTACCTATAGGTATAAGGTTATGTACTAAGTACCTACTAGGTATATGTTCTAATTTCTGCTCTCTGTGGATCTAATGGATCTCAAGCTTGATTCACTAGTTACTCAATAATTCAACTAGCGACTACTGGCACATGATCCAAGAATATTTGACCTCGGATAGTGGGTCATATAACATTTTATCGTTTATCGTTTACATTTACAAAACTATTGAAAAATAATATTTTGCATAAGAATATAATATTACATAGAGTATAGTTACGTAAATTTCATATTTTTTTGTATTTTATTTCCCATATATTAGAAAATTTATTAATCGTTCAATCCACTGCATATATCGCAATGTGCAATCTATATTGTTATACAAAAACAGCTTTTTTAACAATCGCAACAGACAAAAGACACTCACTCTATAACCCTGCATATTAACATATCTTAAGTAGTATCAAAATCAATCCAACTACATTCTTTACACACCCCTCATTGTTGACTATCGTGAACTGTATTCATCATTGGATGAATACAGTACTTACAGTGCTGTATTCAATACTTACTGCACAAAGAAAGAGCCAGCATCCCAAAAACAACCGCTAACATAAAGTGCATAGTAAAGTGACCGGTTCGGATGAAGTAGACGCCGCCGGTGACGCCGAGCACCGTGTTATATGACGCGATGATCAGGCACAGCCAGAGTGCCACTTCTAGGGCAATCGGCTTTTCCTGGACAAGCATATAGAGTATTAAATGTTAGGTTCTCTCATAATGTCAATTCCACCAACATTGAAGTGGCTCAACAGTCAGCACACAGTGGGGTTTTTGGTCGGTAGGAATCCGACACATCTATACAAGATTTGCCTACTTAGAAAAAAGAAGAAAAAAGGCTCGTGCATTTCTTACCAATATTATAAATGCGGAAGCGTGCTTGTTTGTATTTATTTCACGTCGCAAAGATGAGTTTTCAGGCAAGTATTCATTTATGATTTTTATAGAAGGCTGGAGTTACATAGACTACTTTTTCAAATCCATGGGAATTTTCTTTGCCTTCGCGAGCGAAACCGCGGTCAGAAAGCTAGTATATTAAGTGCAATATAATAAAAATATTAAAGTAATGCGTATTTTCTTTGAGATAATAAATTTACTGATTATAATATCTGTCAAACACTATTTATTTATTTATTTATTTAACAGTTTTATGTACCATTACAAAATTTATTACAATCATATAATATTAAAAGAAAAGGAAACATTCACAGCACATAAGGCACGACTACTTAAATCTCACTCAGATAATAAATGAAACGAGATCCCACTGAGAAAATACGTACAAAAACATAATTAATATTACTCGTGAGATTTGTGTACCTACAGAAAAGTACTCAAATATCATGAGTAATATAAAAACCTCATACAGCTCCTGCAGAAATAAAATTCAATCTAGAGCTTTTCCACTTCTATTATTAACAACAGTTTAAAACACTCCCTTTAAAGAAATTAAAAAGATAAAATTGCGCATAAACATCGTCCATTTAAAATTATGAAAATGAATTCTTTACACCAAAGGAAGCCATAAAGCTAAGTGTAAATAGCTGGGGTTATTATATATAACTAGCTTTCCGCCCGCGGCTTCGCCCGCTCAGTCAAAGAAAAACCCGCATAGTTCCCGTTCCCGTGGGATTTCCGGGATTTCGTCATTTTCCCGGGATAAGAAGTAGCCTATGTCCTTTCTCGGGTATCAAAATATCTCCATACCAAGTTTCATGAAAATTGGTTCAGTAGTTTAAAGGCGTGATTGAGTAACAGACAGACAGACAGACAGAGTTACTTTCGCATTTATAATATTAGTATGGATTATGGAGAAATTCTAAATGAATGAGGCACTTCCAGTAATTTGTTGGTGCAAATAATGTGCGTAAGTAATTAATTTAAAATTATAAACAAATGCGTATGGCGTGTATGGCGAAAGACACGGGTTCGAATCCCGCCTCGTGATCGTATCTTTTCCTATGCTTTAAAAATTTAAGCAGCCATTTACATAATTAATCTTTATTTATCCAAATTATTATCAAAGTTACATAATAATATAATGTAATACATAATATCTCAACAATCCACTAATCCGAACTATAACACGCTTTAATTTCAACTTTTAAAAATTAACCCTCCATTTAAGTCCTTTGAAACTATCTGCAGGTCCAATTAACCAACATTAAAGTTTTTACTCACCTCCAAAGCGCCTAGAAACAGCAGAACTCCATTAAGTACTAACGGGGGTATAATTGCAAGAATCATTATTTGTATTACTTCCGACATACGCCCCTTGCTATTTGCTGCGACGAGAAAGTATAATATTATGTAACATATTGTTGATATCTGAAAAAAAATGTGTGCGTGTACTAGTGTACACACGTAAGAAGTGAAACTTCTTTATGACCTTATTTTTCAAAAAAATAATTTACTATATTATGCAACTTTACAGAAATACGATAATCACGCGTGGTAGGGATAAAACAAGATGGCGCGTAACGAAAAAATTTTACACCAAATTTTTTTCCAACTCCGATAAAGAAGTTTCACTTCAATAAAAATGAATCACAAAATATGTTGGTAAGCGAGAGAGATATGTTGGTACTCGAGAACGACTGAAACTGATTTCGTTAATTCTTTAAACATTAAATGTTCGTTGAATTACAAGGAGGGTGCTTATGGAGAAAAAATTTAAACATGCACCACGGGCGAAGCCAGGGCGGATCGCTAGTTATGAATATATTTAGTAAGTAGCTGTGCATAATATTATTAGCTTGATACATTTTCAATGATGTGCTTATGTAGAGCGATCACAGAAATGATTCAGTTGTTTTATTCGTCAAGGATTTATTTGCAAACTAGCGGTCCACCCCGGCTTCGCCCGTGGTACATATTTACGTTTTCTCAACATAAAAACCACCCTCGTACTTCAAGGAATATAATAAAAAAAGAATTATCGAAATCGGTTCAGCCGTTCTCGAGTTATGCGCTTACCAACACATTTTGCGATTCATTTTTATATATAAAGATAAGAGATAAGTAAAATAAAAGATTTACATTGGTGTTAAAACTTAAAAGATGATTAATTGTTTGTCGTAATTTAAATACGGCTACAATACGTATCCTCAATTAGATTTTACGCAAAGCTAAAATTAAGATTGCTAGAAAAAAGATAAGATTATAATTCTTTAACAATAAAATGTATCAAGCATTTCTTGGCATTTAAAATAAGTAATAAAAAATGTAAGTTTTTAGTATTCATGAACACCATACATATTATTATCGTTTGTATGAACTATGGATAACAACATACAATTTTGATCATGTACCAGTTGATTAGATTTGGAAAACGGTAATGCAACTTGAATTATTTACATAATGATTTTGAATTATTTAACTAGATTCGTTGTGGAGCTATAATCTCTTTGTGTTTTCAATGACGCTGGATTAGATTTAAATGTTAAATTATATATCAAATTAGCAATGAGGATTTATATCGCCATTTTAATCAGGATTTTATACTAATAGGCTTAAAATTGAATTATTGACTCGGTTAACGTATATTAGTAAGTTTACAGTATATTAGTAAAATAATAAAATGGTTAAATTTAAAAAGTTTAAACACAACACAACACCATTAAAAACACATAAATTATTCACTGAAATAAATGAAAAGAGAGAATATGCGAAAAGTGCACAACGCAACGTATCGTTTATCAAACGAATTTATAAATTTTGGGAATGTTTTAATGAATTGAACAATGAACATAATAAAAATAATTTCGATATAAAAATTATGGCACGTGGTACGCTATTATTTTGCGCATTTTATGAAAAATACTTGAACGAGCCTTTATTAAATTGAATGATTTATTATTGTTTGTTCCTGTTTTTCCTAGACATTGTTTTTTTGTGTGTGCAATTTTGATGGGTAGGGTATGAAAAAAGATACCTAGCCGCCCGGATCTTTTAACAAAACACTGATTTACTGATCGATTTTATTTAAGGACAAGTAGGTGATTAGCCTTCTGTGTACCAGACCGAGACATTTTTTTCTTCGTCTCCACCGGGAATCCAACCCGGGACCCCTCGGTTCTAAGCTCACGCGTTAACCACTGTACCAAGGAGGCAGTCATGAAATGTAGGTAAGCTGGTCCAATTCGGTACAGAATCTTACTTGGCATTTAAAATTAATATCAATATTGTAGTGTCCCTAGTTATCCATATGTACTTACGAGTTTGATCCATCCTATGCATATAACAGCGTCTCTGAGCGCTCGTCGTCTGAATGCCAGCTCGTCCGGGTCCAAAGTTCTCAGGTCTGCGCAAATTATCATTCTCCTCATTTAGGTCAAACAATAATTACTTTCAACATAGTGTCCATAGTTTTAAAAACAAGAATTTTAAATATAATGTGTTGTTTTCATAAAATGACGTCTCGACATTTGGACGTAGTCATAGAGATTTTATTTTTTCTAATATCGTAAGCAATGGACTGATGATTATTATAATTTCAACCACAGATTTCAACGCAATAGAAAAATCTTTTATTAAACAAGTATTTCAGGATTCATACATCTGGAACTACCAAAAACCAGAAAAACAGAAACACTTAACACGGAAATTAAAAAAAAAAAACTTTTTATTTCATAACCTTTATTCATAAAAGTAAATCTCGAAAACAATTACCACCATCACACACAAAGTAGTCAAGTCAAGGTATCATAATGGTTTGTTTTTATTGGCTTTATCATACCTTTGTTCAAGCTTTGTTCTGTCGCCTTAAGAGGAGGCTCCCTTTCTCATTTCTGGCACTGAGAGACCGGTTATGGTACTAGACGCTAATACAGCCGTAATAAAGTTGAATATCGCGTGCGCTCTTTGATCGCGTTCGAGCTCGAAAAGTAAGTCTCAATTCTTATTTCGTCTATATCTAAAGTAATAATTGATCTAGAGAAAAAATATCTTGGGATTCGATAGTAAACTCTATTTTCTTACTGTTAACATTTATTTTAGACATAAAGTCCAAGTAAATCTTTAAAAAAATGTAATAATCCTTAAAAAAGGCATCATTTTTTAATAAAAAATGAATCGAGCGAAAATGTTACAATTATGTTTCTGTCTTGTACATCGAAAGAAAAAGACCCAATAAATCATATACTAAATTTCCATTTTGATTGTATGTGTGACTGTTTCAGAATATTAATGCAAATTCACATAAAATTTAGGGAGCTTCCCCTTAACTTTAAGATGTCTTAGCGGCAGTAAACTCAATCGAACTTCGTCGTTGTTCCCGCGACGTACTGCAGTAATCTCATACATGTTTGATATATTATACTTTCTGCCACGGCTTAATGTTCGTGGTGTACTTAGGTTATATCATAGAAATATGGTAAGTAACAATGTACGTTTGTACAGATAAGGGGAAAATAAAAACATGTATATTTTTTACTTTGATATATTTAGTTCTATAGTTCGCCAGGCCAGGCGAAAGACGCGGGTTCGAATCCCGCCTCTTGACAATTTATTCTCTAGGTACTCCTTACAAATGTGTCATGTATTTTTTTATTTAAGATTCATTTGGTCTTTGTTGTTGTTGTTGCTGTCTAACAGAAGTATATTATGAAGGAAGAACTGCATAAAGGTTTAGTTGAAATGAAATACCACTTAACAATTATTCTTATAGAATATTCCCTTTTACAAAACCTTTTAAGATAATTTAAAAATGTTAATGAATACTAGATTGCTATGAGTAATGAGCTGTTATATTATGGTTATATTAGATAAGTACTACGCATATGTGTACCATGGTATTAGTTCATGTGTGTACGCATGTTTGCACAGTACTGGCATAATATACAAGTGAGGAGTTTTTTCTTCCAAAAATTTTTTGATGTGAAACTTCTATAAGCGCGTTGAGAGTAAATTTCAAGGTGTCACGGCAATACCGTCATGTCATGGAGTAAGGTGACGATTTTGGTGTCTTTGAATCTTTTCAAAGAAGTATCACTTCTGACTCGTGTGCTTGGCAGACACGCTCCTTTTTAATTAATCGAATTTAACACTAGAGCAACCAAACCATCATTTGATAATGTATCATTAACAAAACCAATTATTAATTAAATTGCATTTTTAACCATGAATAACGAATAGCTTTCATTTACAATGTAAACACTCGCCATTTTAATGAGCAAATTGATGGCGGAACAGTATTTAATTTTTACAATTCACTGAACAAATAATTGTTGAACAATGTCCGAATATGTAACCAATGCATATATTAATAAACTATGTTTGACAATAGTTTCGAGCGGATTGTAAAATTTAATTACGTATGGTACGTATGGTAAAAATTCAGTACATACTTTCAGTGACCTTCAAACTCAAACTCAAACATTTATATTTTATTCAATTAGACTTTTTCTAGAAGCACTTTTGAATCGCCATAACATATTTTAACGTTTACCACCGATTCGGAAAGCAGTATCTATTGGAGAAGAATAATTATAAACTAAAATAAATAATTAATTCTTTTAAATACAGTTTTCTCTTGTATGAATACTGACTTATAAAAACTTCGCCAGTATGAATACTGACTTATAAAAACTTCGCAATAATATAGTGTTTTCTTATATTATGTAATTGTTAAACGCAACAAACGAATCACAGCTTTTTACGTTGTTGTATAAATTTAACATACGTTCTTTAATTACAATTATCATTAAATTTACCTACTAACAATTTAATAGGGATGTTTTAAAATATTTTTCTACGAAATTTCATTTTCTATTTGTTTTAAATGTTTCGCGGAAGATAATGGCACAATACTGATTAATATCTCAAAATTAATTTCCTAGTATTACAAAAGTATTCAGAATTAAAATTAATAAATAGATATGGATTATTTTCCTGTCAATACTTAATTATCAATGCTGTATTAAAACTCCATTGTTGTATATAAAATAATATAATATGTTTAAACAATTTTTTCAAATTAAAATCCTTATATTTTTTAATTAAAAAAAGCAGGAAAGTTATATAAAAAATCAGCAGCTTCACTTTCTTACATAAATTACGGTATTTTTACATGAATATAACTAACAACTATATCTAACTAGATTTCCGCCCGCGGCTTTGCCCGCGTTTTCAAAGGAAAATCCGCATAGTTCCCGTTCCCGTGGGATTTCCGGGATAAAACTTATCCTATGTGTTAATCCAAGTTACCCTCTATATGTGTGCTAAACTAAATTTCATTGTAATCGGTTCAGTCGTTTTTACGTGAAAGAGTAACAAACATCCATACAAACTTTCGCCTTTATAATAGTATAAGAAATAACAAGCGAGAGGGTTAAATATTAGTTTGAAATGTAATAAGAATGTACTGCGATTCTACACAGCTACCTAATTGATGTAGGTAGTTGATAATAAAACGCAGCTAGTCAACGACTATTAGTAAAGTGAGGGTAGTTGGGTCAAACGTCGTATAAACAGCGTCCGAGCCCCTAGGCACGATTCGTACGAATGCGCCACGAGTCAAAGGAAAGCGGCAATTTATAGTATTCGACAGCTAAGCATGTTCGGACAGGAAACAGTGACAACTATATTGACAACTATTTATCCACAAAAATATTAAATCAAAAGTCACGTCTAACAATAGTATTAAGATTAAGATTAATTTCTTTGAATTTTTACAAAAGTTAACCTAATTAAAAAAGCCTTACAAGTTATAGGCACTGGTTTTGATACTTTGTGGCATCAAGCGTTTTATTAAGTACCTACATAATAGAAAACTCCCTATTACACGACATATTAAAACTCATGGAACCATCAACGTACATCATGCGAGGCTCAGCGAAACTTTTTGATATCACGCTCGAAGTTTTTGAAATATTCGAAAGTCGTCGATGTAACAAATTTATAGACTCCATCCGCTCCATGTTGAAAGTTTAATCTGCCAGCTCATTTTCGTTAAGATATATTTAGATGTTTGATTGGATTTTTCATTAGCCCATCACTACATAGTATAAATCAAAGTCGCTTTCTCTGTCCCTATGAATGCTTAAATCTTACGCATTGCATTTTGATGCGTTTTTTTTAATGCCTAGATAAAGTGATTATCGAGGAGGGTTTTAGTATATAATTTATTAGGTCTTAGACAAAAAGCTAGTTAGCTTATAAAAGAACCATTGAAGTAATTTCACAGCCTCGTGTTGGAAAAAACAACGCTCTATTTATAACCCTGTTGAGGAAGGTCTGGGATGAAAAATAATGTTGCTCTCATAATAAGCTTTGAAAAACATCTTATTGGAACCGTTTTATATAGAATATATTTTTAAAGGTCGCAGAAAATGAACCTTGATTGTTTACAATATAGAATCAGATTTTCTTAATACTTCTTGGAAACAATTTCTATCAAAACTGTTGGTAGGTAGACATTAATTTGCTCAGACTTAAGAAAATTAATTACGCAACAAAGTCCAAGAACTTCACAGAAATATATTATAGTTTAGAACGATATTAATTATTGATTGAATATAAAATTTATAATTATTGTTTATCAGAAAAGACTTTGTATATAATTTATCGCCAGTTTTATGTATTCATAAAAAATTAGAAACTGCGATAGACTATAAAATATAAAATCTAACATTTATTTACTTTTAGCATTTAACGCACAAACTCTTGCATACAGTTGATACATTGAAACAAAAAGTGGAATCTTCTCGAATATTACCCCGAATTAGAACAGTCTTATAATAAATGGACGTATTAACATGAACCCATAGATGATAGACAAAAACTAAGATAAAGACGGTCCCAAGTCACAGAAATAGTGTAGGTATTCGTCACAAAGATTAATTACCTTCAGAGTCGTCTCTCGAGTTACTTCATTGCGGAACTCCGAAAATTAATTAAAGTCTTTTTGCTCTATGTAAGGAATCGTGCGTGCCGGCGCAGAATTAATTAGGAAATTATATACCTTACTGTAACTGGTTTTGGTTTCGTGGATGTTGAAGCTTGACTTCGTCTAATATTGTTAAATTTAATGAAAGTATTTGGGACTTTATTAGGATTGCAACAAAAATGTAATGGACAGTAAAAAGTTTTGTGTTGAATGTATCTAGTTTATCCAGCATCTATCCAACTTCATATAATAAATATACACACCCATAATATATTATCTAGTATACATATATATACATACTATATTTTTATACGATTAAAATTTTATCATAATAAAATGTAATTATTGATTGAAGCACGATCGATTATGTTTAAAGGCAAGAGATCCGCGCTACGATGGTATCATAGTTTTAATTATTTTCCTTCTAAAAATATGTGCTTATAATCATTATTAATAGGAATCAGTTATGCACATTACAGTAGCTGACCTATAATCTTCATAAGCAGTCTGTTTGCCGGGTATATGCTACAAGTTGAGTGTAAACACACGTATGTTTGTGTAAGCATACCTCCGTATTGACTATCTACTTAACAGTTCCGTTCGGTCAGTATAACCATTAATCGTATAACTATTTGTGCTTGCATTTACAGGAATTGATTTTGAAGAATGTTGATGCAAATAAGAAATCAATTACTTCATTTATGCCTTATTTCGTACTTGTGGCTTCGCACGCTTTGTCTAAAACCTCATAAAATGATATACTCGAACCTTCCTCTTGAATCACTCTATCTATTTAATAAAACTGCATCGAAATCTATACACAAATCAAATAATCAAAATCTAAGCAGACATTAGGTCATGGATTAAAAAAAAATGGAGGGATTAATCAGTATTAAGTCTCTTACAGATAACCTTTACATTTATAGAATAAATATAAATATATTTTATTCGTTGAACCAAAACTAAATATAGATATAATATAACTTAGTTGAGCCCGAAGCTCCCTTCTCGTAAACCCTGAGAAGATGTAGGCGGAGGGGTAATGTCGACTATAATCTATCTCTTTGCCTCATTTTATTCAAATACGATCAATATTTTTAGAGAAAGTGTAATAAACATTAAACTATTGATCCTCATAAGCATTTTCATAAAAAAATTATGTTAGATACTTTATTTTTTCAAGCGCTACAAAAACGTAATTTTATTGTACTCCACATTGAAGCTTTCATATTCAAAATCTTAATAATCCTTTTTAATCCAATTCACCATGGAATCTCTCACAGTGGATACATTATATTATTAACTACAACCTACAAGACAAGACCACTAAGTAATATTCCCTCAGTCCCGGAATCACAGACACAATAGAAAATCTATTGTGTCGCGGCCCGATCGGGCCGCTCGGTGGTCAATGGGATATTATGTAGATAAGTTTGTCAACCGAACATCTACCTCAAACCACAAAGCATCCTGTAAACACAAATATAATCAAACACAAACTTGTTTTACAATCATTTTTTGTATTTTATTTATCCTTTTCAGGTGGCCAGGATAACAGGCCATTTTTGTACTGAAATAAAATAAGGTAGAGTACTCCATAACATAACATATTTGATGTATATGACATTAATTAAAAGATTCAATGGTTCGGTACAATAAATAGTTAAATAAATAGTCACACAGAGAGAGACGTTTTTCACCAGATACCATATGCTTTAAATTGAAGTTATAATAAGCTAATACATTTAAATAAAATAAATAATACGTAGCAAGCTCCTTATAATGCGGATACCTTCTCGGGGTAGTCTTGTTCATAGCATTATCGGATTATAATAATCCCGCGCGCTGCCGGCATTTCGAGTAGGCAAGCCGAATGCTATCTCTTACATCACATGAATATACTATGCAGTCTTTTGGAATAATCTAGCATGTAGATTGACATGAGATTATGTACCAAAAGTTACTGCTGACTTTGTATCATATTTTTGTCGGAATCTTTTTGAAGTGAAAAAAATTTAGTGTAACATTTTTTCGTTACGCGTGACAATTTTCCGTTACGCGCCATCTTTGTCTTATCCCTACAACGCGTGATTGACGTATTTCTGTAAAGTTGTATATAGTAAATTATTTTTTGAAAAATAAGGTCATAAAGAAGTTTCACTTCTTACGTGGGTACACTAGTAGGTACACGCACACATTTTTATTTTTATTTTAAAGCTTATCATAAATAAAAGAAACTTCACAACATATAATTTACCTGTTGCACTAATATTAATACAAAGACATATTTTAAAATTTAATTGAAAACTTATATAGATCGGAAACCACATTCTTATATTTGAAGTATTTTAAATTTTTATAGCAGCGTTTCCTTGCTACGGTCGGGTTGATGTTTTCTGCAAACATTGCTCTGGCAATAACGAACACAAAAAATAGTTTTCCAATTTCATGCAACCTTTTGGAAGTTATGCGTGTACATACCTACATTTTGATGATGCATTTTTTAAGCACTTATAAAGAGACAAATAACATTACACAAATATCTTCCCGGAATAAATTGGCAGCTGACGACAAAAGCCAGAAGCGATAGGCTTTTTTAGTATTAGATTGTTTAAATAAAAAGCAAGTAATTAATTTTTGTATAATGAATTTGTGAAAAATAACACTAGCCTGTTATTTATGTTCTCTGCTCTCTCTCTCTTTTTACACTAAAACATAGTTCAAAATACCAAAAATGTAGAACTCAGGTACATGCTCCCTTTCCGATTAATTACATTAAGATTCACAGGCACTACCTCTGAACATAGACAATGATATTTTATGCTAGAACACTAGCAAGTACTAAAGCTGTCAGCGGGAACTAGGTTAGGCCCACGGGAATACCCTACGTCTTACGGACAAATTATATTGTTATAGGATCAACTTATAATTTAGTAACTTATGAAGGGCAAGATTTTCCTTAAATATGTATTTTGTATCGACGTTTTTCGTATAAATAAATGATTCTTCTTGACTTTCTTGATTTAAGACATTTTTGAGATTTTATTTTAGCATCAATTATTGTCTATATTAGTAAGATGAATAGAAATCGATTTATTTACATATTTTAGTTTTGTTAACGTATCGATGAGTTTTAATGTTTTTGTCTACCAAGTTTCAATAGAGTGGAAAATTGATTAAAGAAAATGGCTAATGCTTTTCTTTCATAACACTTGAACGTGAAGGTACGTATTACATATTATACAATTAACCTATAAATTAAAACACAAGCATAATTTAACCGTGATTCAGAATCCAATATTTAGCTTTATCACATCTCAACACGGTTCAATTTCGTACATTTTATTTTGGCAATCTTCACATATACCACTTTCACATCATAGATTCAAATAACACTTTAACGGAAGCGATAAAACAAACAAAATGATGTTATAATTAAATGGAATCCAGGAAACATTGTTTACAAGACATGATCAAACGCAGTCAAAGTTAGTTAGCCCGCCTTTGGATCTGAGCTTTCGTGAAGCAACCAGCTGTGAAAATCGACGTTTTGCTTGTATTTTCATCCTTTATATTGTTGAAACGTATTGCCTCTGAGCAATATCTAGCTAGTATCTACTTATATTAATCCACAAACAATATGGCTGGACGCAATAATGAAATGAAACGAAGTGAACATTTTCATTCGTATTATAGGATCATTCCATGCGTTTTAGAATTTAAATAGTGATATTATTTTTAAGGTTTTGTGTGTGTAAATTTGGCATAAAATTATAGTAATTATTGTACACTGAATATAATGATGATTTATTGGGTTTTATTACGAAATATATTTTTATTTATGTACTTCTTTTTAAATTTCAATAGTTAAATCCATTATAAAGAGTTTACCAACTGTATATCCCTTGACCCTTGTAAACATGACGCATCCCATGAAGAAAGAGCAAAGCCCATTTGAAATTTAATTTCACTATCACAATAGGTGGATTCAATTTCAGCGAGTAACAGGAATACCGTACAAACTACACAGGAATATATTCAGGTATCCAATAACAAATACGCGTGCAAAATGCCGCGGGAAGAAAATTTAATGACAGTATCGAAGTAGTTTTATACCTTACGATATTATGTCGTGTATAAACTTCATTGTTTTATGTATGTCACAACATTTCTATTTTCACAGGTTTTTTATGAGAAAATTGACAATTTAGTAGTAGGATTAAGTTTTTAACTTGTACAATCGTTGTACAAGTAAAATAATCGTATTTTTGTACATTACAATAAATTGGTATTTTAATCGGATTTCATTGCTGCTTTTATTGACGCTATTGTATATTGAAACACTAGTTGACGATATTATTTGAATTGCTCAACTCTCTGTAGCTTATTCCAACAGAAAATGATCCAAATCAATGTTGAAATCATTATATCTAAATTTAAATTCCCGCTATCCGATATCAATATTGTATCGTTATCGGATCGTATAAAAGTTTTAATAAAGCTACACTTTGTTAAATATGATGAGTAATCCTCTATTTTGCGTACCAAGGTTTGCTTGAAAAGCTTTACTTCGCAAATTTGAAGGAGTTTACCTATACTAATTAATGAGCCAAAATCATTTATTATTATGTGTTACTTTATTGAGATACGTAGAATGCTCTCCGACTTCAATAAAATAAAGGAGATTCTGAACACGTAAAAATTTAATGGAAAATAGTTTTACATTATTAAACACGCTATGCCACACGGTTTCACCTGTGGACGAAGCCGCGAACCAAATCTATTATTTAAAGCTTTGTGTTATTCTAATTTTTCATCCAAATCCGTCCAGTAGTTTTTACTTGAAAGTGTAACAAACATCCATACGTATTCAATACACGTATATATATATATATAATTATATATACACGTATATATATACGTATTCAATTCACCACGTTTCTAATCAGCGTAGGATAACATCGTTTGGAAGCTGACATGTCCAAGAACCAAAAAGTTCGACATGTAAACAGATGCGGGTTAACAGATGCCAACCCGTGCTTAACCACTCTTGAATTATCTCCCAAACTTTTATGGACCCTCTTCACAATGGGCAGCGTTGGCCCAACAAATGATCGTTGATGTTTGTCGCAATCACGGTGATTATGAATAAACATCTACAATGGCGGCCAATCATAGATAATATTTAGGCTCTCTAGATTATTATCGTGATGCCTCTACTCGTCCAACGTAGCCCATTTTGTAGAGAGCCTATTAAATAAGTTCCCTAAGTGGAGAAATAGGTCGAAGATTGTGACTATGTACGTATTATATTCTTCACAATTGAGAGTAATTTGTTTTACAACTGGAATACGGTCAATCAGTATCTGTATACCTATACAATCAGGAAATATTCCTGAATAATAATAATCAAGCAACAAAAATCAAATCTCAATTGTGGGAAAAGAAAGGGCTTTGATTCTAAAGAAACCTCTATAACATAATATATAAGTACGATCTAGTTTTGTTATCTTTGTATAACTTTTTATATATATTATGTCGACGTATGACATAGATATACTTTTTATATATTATGTCGACGTATGACCGTCGGTCTCAACTGCTTGAAGCCGTCCGTGTACGGCCGCCCTTACTGTTTTCAGCTATAGCACAAGTATGGATCAAAATATACTAATTTGTTATAATTGTTATGCTTTTATGGGTGTATTTTGTGAAAATGATTACAAAATAACCTACTTTACTTTACTAGACCCAATTTTAATTCTTAGTTAGAACACATACTGCATTACTAAAGTCAAATACAATTTATTTTTGTATTTAATCACTAGCTCTAACTATGTATTAAATAACATGGAATAGGTACTAAAATTGAAGTTGATTGTTTTTGTATTCTCATCATAAACTTAATATTATGCGAAAATGTACTCAATTAAAAACACGCTTGAAATAATTTAAAACTCGAAGCTTAAAAGAAAATCCATACAACATAATACAACGCATGCCTAATTGCGAAATGAACCATGAATAAATTCGATTGTACACTCACAGACCGTAAATGCGTCCAATACATGAAAAAGGTCTCTAAATATCTTTTTATTTTTGGCCTTTTGAATCAGTTTTTCAAAGCTTTCAATTCAATACAATCCGAGCTCCGAACTGGCATTGAACAACAATAAAAACACTTTGACTCTCAACTTGACTTTTTGGTGTAAGGCTTTTCTAATTTTTACGAATCTAAAAGAAATTCGATGGCAATCATAGTATTTTCTTTGATAGCAAATTGTGTATTCAGAAAATCAGATACTCCTAACCTTTTCTTCCTTTTTACAAATTGCTTTGATGAATGGCCAACTAATTAATACTTAGAAATTATAAGCATCTAAATAAATATCAATCATTCATCATTTATATAGGTAGTTCTTCAAAGACATTTCTAAAGGATAACATTTTCAATTAGATATTTAGTTCCAATAACAAGTCAATGTTGTGAATGTTATTTATAAACCGAATTTTAATTTTTTGTAGCTTTGAAAGTACTGCAGTATTATTTATTTTAAACAGAGCCCTTATTTCCAAAAATACTCAAAATTAAATAATGATTATTTTACGTTACCTATATTACAAAATATCACTTAGGCACCTTCCTATTCAATGTATTGATGATAAATAATATATATTTATATTGTCTTTATTACACGATATTGTAAGTATCTGCTATATATTTAATCCGTGGCAAAGCTGAGTTAAAATACAAAGAAAATTTATAATTCACGCAGCAATAAAACAAACAAACAGATGTGAACAAATTCAACGCAGACTAACTCAACCTTTTGCAGCCTTAATAAGTCGTTCGCTATCTTCCTGGTACCGCTTTGTTATGCCCAAGGGCTGTCTCTAATATGTTTTAGGTTTATTTAATATTTGAACATTTATCCAAACATATTGTGAACCTTGTATCATGAACAGAGTTGATTATCCTGACAACATAACCCTGGGTAAAGTAAGGCTTAATATACTTGGAGAAATTTTCAGAATGGTATCAAAGGTTTCCTTAATAAAGTAGAATTAAGCCCTTATCCTTAAATAGGAATTCCTTATTTGTATAAGGGTGTATAATTAACGCTTACACCTTTAATTGTTTTATATCTTTAGCTTCAGGGTATGTTTAAAAGGCTTGATTTTCTCAATAGATCATAGAACGAACTGCTTCGTGCAGCAATTACCTCGCGAGGCTGCTTCGCTCTGTGTGGACCTTTTTTTTTTTTTATAGTGGGGAAATCTTCCAAAGATACCCACGGCCCCCGGGGAAGGAGCCGTGGGTTATGTCGGATTCTTACCGACTAAAACCCCACTGTGTTCCGTCGAGCCGCTTTAATGATGGGGCCGCGGGTATTTGTTGGAATTCTTCCGCGACCCCCTCGGCGGCAGCCCATCTCCAGGCCAGGCGCAGGCCAAGAACAGGAAAGGTGGTTTGCCTGCTCTTCCCTCCCGTTGGCGGCATGAGCGGAACACGTCTCAAGTCGCCTCACCGCACCGGACGATGGATTACATTCCCCGTTCCACCGCCCGGGTGGACCTGGCTTATTATTATAATAACATTTTAGAGAAAAACGAATCGTTAATGATGTTGATTCTTTTAATTTAATAGTTAAATTAGTTTTGACACCGACAATATAAAAACAATTTTAGAGAATAACTAGATTTCCGCCCGCGGCTTCGCCCGCGTTTTCAAAGGAAAACCCGCATAGTTCCCGTTCCCGTGGGATTTCCGGGATAAAACCTATCCTATGTGTAAATCCAAGTTACCCTCTATATGTGTGCTAAATTTCATTGTAATCGGTTCAGTAGTTTTTACGTGAAAGAGTAACAAACATCCATACATCCATACATCCATACAAACTTTCGCCTTTATAATATGTATTAGATAAAGGCAACTTTTTTCGCCTTTACTTTTATGTCAGATACATAAATAAAAAAGAATTAAAATCGTGCTTATTTTAAACACTACACAAAATAGTGACTCGTAAGAGGAATTACTATTTCTCGCAAATGTTAACCAATTAACCGGCTATTACCAAAATTGTACCGTTAAAACACGCGTTTAATCTGTTTACATAAAACTTAGGACATTATTGTTCAGCAAACAATTCCGCGTACGGTAATGACACCCGCCAATCACACGCCACACTAAACTCGATTATGTACGTGGTAATATCATGAGATTCATATAACGAAATATTTGTATTACCTTTGTGTATTTGGTTACGTAGGATAACGTGTAAAATGTTATTCGTACGTTGTATGAATCTTAGTTCACTACAAATTACTATTTGTTTTCGGTGGTAAATGTTAAAAATATGTACCTAATGACGTTTCAAAAGTGCTTCTAAAAGAAGTCTAATTGAATAAATAAATGTTTGAGTTTGAGTTTGAGTTTGAGCCACGAGAGATTTTTTATATAGAGTTTATTAACATGCTTGTGGAGTCGATTTGTGTAGATAAATATATTAAGCATGTAGAATTATTTGAAAAATCTTTCAGTATTACTATTTCGTTATAAAAATATAAACACGATATTATCTTCTTTTAGAAATTGAACACTCTTAACAAGTAGTAATGTATTCATATGCCATCAAACCGTATAGAAAGATCATCTAAATTTGCGATAAGAAAATCAATGAAACGCGTATCGGTCTTGTTTCTGAAAATAAACTTAAGATGTGTTTCACTGATTTTTCTTTACAAGCAAACATCTATCCAACGCATGTGTCCGTCCAGTCTACGACATATTTCATTTGTAACCTCCATCGAGACTAAACCTTGAAACTTTCAGCTCACACTGACTCTGAAAAACTGTGTATATAACAAAATGTCAAATAAAATTCTCAATTGACAACCCTACCCTTCCCAGGTGGTGCAAACTTAAAGTTAGGACAGTTCGGTAGTAGCCGGGACGCGTCTTTAGGATATTTTACAAACTTTTAACCGCTCTGCTATAATATTATTTGATATGTCATCTGTCGTAGTTTGTCTCGAGGGAGCCGTGGAATATTTTAAACGTGACCCGAATTCAGTAGCGGCCATTTCTCTTGTGATATTTAATTAAAACTCGAAACAGTTACATAATGAGGGGCGATTATTATTGTTTTTAAGTAGCTGTAGGATAATTTTAATTCAAATTTACTAAAGGTATGTTAATGAACTTATAAAGATAGAACTTATGTTATAACTGCGAAAGTAAGTATAATTTGAAGAAAATCCAAAATATTCTTATATTATAACACAATCTTTGCTAAGCCTGTAATTCCTTATTTCATACGAAGATGAAAATAACTTCTTTAAATGTAACTAAGGGGAATAAACTTACTTTAACTTCTTTATTTATTTATTTATTTAATTATTTATTGCACACACAAAGGAAATAGAGACACATAAAGTACAGGTAAGAGGAAAACAAAGTGTACAAACGGTGGCCTTATCGCTAGGTAGCGATCTCTTCCAGGCCACCGTAAGTAATATGTAAGGAGAGACGTTAAAAGGAGGTGGGTGAGCAAAAAAATAAGGCGTTAGGGAGAAAGAAAGAATAATTATAAATATTCAATGTATATAATATATATCACATACAACAAATACATAGAAGTATATAATAAGAGAAAATATAATTATAACTATTAAATAAATATAACATATAGAACAAGTGTATAGTAGTATATATATAACAAAGAAGAAAATAAGATAACAGTAAGGAAATAGAGGAAGAAGCTAAGCAAGAGAAAGATAGTGTGATTTAAGAAGGTGCTTAAAACTCCTTAAGGATTGCGCTTGACGTACTTCTAGTGGAAGTTCATTCCAGAGTTTGGCAGCACGAACAGCAAAGGAATGACCATAAAATTTGGTGTTCGTGACAGGGACACGCAAAAGTAAAGTTTTGGAAGGACGAGGGAAAGGAGAGGTAAAGAAATCAAATTTATCTTTGAGATAGCGAGGAGCTTTAGGATCAAACAGGACAGAGAAAAGAAGATGAAGGATGTGGGATGTGGGATGGGAAGCCAGTTGAGTTTTTTGCGATAGTCTGACACGTGGTCAAACTTACGCAAGCCAAAGATAAAGCGAATGCAAAAATTCTGAAGGCGTTCAAGTCGACTTACGACGACTAATAAATTAATAATTGAACGTAGATATTGTTACAATTTCAATAGCATTTCATTCATACCTCCATATTCGTGTAATAATATATCATTTGTATAATAGTTAGTCAAAGCAATACAGGTGTATTAACAATGAATGCAGTTATTGCAATAGACCGTCGAATAAACTGCGTCACGTCTACGAAACAATGAATTTCAAATCGGATCCGCCTCTGCACCCAATTATTACAGGCAACAAAACATTACGCCTAAATTTGGAATAATTTTGCACTGCGATCTGTGCTAACACCTGCCTATTGAAGTACTATTTCGGGAATGTTCCAATTAATGTTTGTTACATTGTGCTCTCATGAAGATATTTTTCATGAATGTCAAAGGTTATTTGAATTCGCTTGACGCTAATTTCATTATTATTATGTGTATTTCGAATGCTATTTATGAATGCATGATACCCAAAAGATTCATATTTTATCATATATTCGACCCATGGCTTTACACGGCAACGCATAAAGTACATAGAATTTTAGTTAATATTTTTTTCGATACATCATTAAGGAGGTCTCTTTCAGATTTTTTATATTTAAATGGATATTGAAGTACATATTGTACACGATCGTCTATCGTCTATCGATCTTTATATAAATTAACAATTATACGATTTAATGTAAATTAATACTGTAGAACACAGGTGAAAGCCTTTAGGAGAAGGTCCAATTTCAACAAGGGGAGATCTTAATTTATTCAAATATGCTTGTTTAGTTTGTAGGCTATCGGTTCCCTATTGACATAGAGCCATGTCATGTCATATGTATGTGAAATAATAACAGAACATCACGTTTTCATTTACATTTAGCAATATCAATAACTGCCACATAATTATTTCCTTTTGTTATCTTGAAATTAATAAAGCGAATCGCAATTTTAATAATACAAAAGCTGTATCATTTTTCCATTTCCAACTGAATCGAGCGGAGATAATCATGTCGACGGGCATTAAGTAATCTGCTGATTGTAAATGCGACATTTTGTAAATACAAAATAAATATTCCATTTCACTTGTCCTGTGGACAAGCGAGACGTAAAACATGCATAAACATGCAAAATAAATCCAATACTCGGGACGGGCTGGGCTGTACTTGATGTGGGATATATTGGGCCCCGAAGTTTTTAGTATTTAATCGTTAGTTGATATTTTGTTCACAGAATACCATTGGGTATATGATAGTTTCACACAGCCTATTGAAATTCATCATTTATTTTTCACATAAAAAGGAAGAGGTTATATATCAAGCTGTATTTTTTATTTCATTCATTGAACACATCAGAGGAAGTTTCAAGGTTGCTCCCATCACAGAGAAACTCACCGAACAGCGCTTGAGATGGTATGGACATGTAATGAGGCGAGGGGAGGACCATGTAGTTAAGAGGGCTCTTAACTTGCCAAATAAAAGAAGGGGTCTGGGGCGTCCGCCAGCCACTTGGTACCATATCGAACGACTTGGAGCGAGCCGAATTGAAAAACCAGACAACCCAGGATAGTCCATCCTGGCGCATGAGAACGAGGAGAGCCGACCCCAAATAAAGGGATAAGGCAAAGGAAAAGAAGAAAAGTATTTTTTATTTCATTTTCTTGTTATATTTACCAGTTGTAAAAATCTAACTCCATTTACAAACGCCTGATCGCAAAACTGTTGAAAACTATTTCCATTACATTTTACTCAATCTCGATATTTAACAAGATTTCCAAAAATAACAATTAATATTATATTAAGTGAATATTTAGTTTCGTCTTCGTCCTGACGAACAATAGAAACAAAAGCTAATAAATGCCCTTTAATCTCCTCTGAATTGGAGATAACAATAACAAAACACAAGACGAGACTTATTATGTGTACTTATTGTTTCATTGATATTTTTTAGCTTGGTCCTCATTTGACATACTGATTACTGAAAATGATAATAATATTATTATATTATAATCGCCAAAAGACGTTAATTAATGTGACAGTTGACACATTTTCATAGCGTTGACATAATAGGTCACAGCTTGGTTCCAATAAAGATACCTACTTACTGAAATTTTTACTGGGAATAAAATATATGGACAAGTATTGGCAATATGTCGCCAATGTATTTGGCAATCTATTTTCGTTTTCACAGTTATTTATTTAAAGTTATTAAAATGGCTAAAGATATTTTTATTTCGTACTACTAATACTGCAAATGCGAAAGTAACTCTATGTCTGTCTCTTCTTCATGCATAAACCACTGAACCCATTTCCATGAAATTTTGAAGACAGATAAGACTTGATAAAGGACATAGTATAAGTAGTTTTTATCCAGAAAATCCTACTGGAACGGAATCTATGCGAGATTTCCTTTGACTACACGGGTGAAGCCGCGGGCGGAAAGCACTCTTATCAAATAATCACAAAAGTAATATTTAATGTGTATTTCTTATATAAAGTAGGTAACATTTCTTTAATAATCTGCTGTCACCTATTGAACTTCCATCCAAATTAATTTTCTACGAACCCAGAAAATCACATATTCGATATTATTTATTAATAAAAATGCAAACGTATCGTAAATAGAACACGCTCATTACGCCTTACGTATGAAGCCTTATATTCAATCAGAGAAGCCAAGCCGGGCCCCCGTCTATTAACAGCCGTCCCTGTGGGCAGTAATCAGACGATCAGAATTCGCAATGGTTCAACTTGTTTTCGATTCAGTGGCACAATGGATGCGGGGTTGGACAAATTCGATAGTGAATGCTGAATGGCCACGCTTGCTTGGATTTGCATTCAACTTGAATCTTTTAATCGATGCTGCGAAAAGGTATGTTTGATATTGGCACGTGTGAGTTTGTTTCGTCAAGGTGACAATCTGTGATCAATCATCATGTTATCCGTGAATTAACAAGCGGTTATACAAGGTTATTTTTCCCAAATATTGTTTTAACTACAGATGTTTACAGATTTATAAAAAGGTACCTTGTACTTACCTATTTTGGCAACTAGAACATTTTAGATGTATAATTTGCTCAAACGTAATTTTTTTCATAAATATGACAACGCAAACCCATAACATGCCCGTCACGCCAATTGTAGACTACAAGCCCGCATAGGACAAAAATATGGGTCAAATGAACCACCAGGGAACATATCTAGAACGATAGCAGAGCAAAAAATAATAAGATTCATCACTATGCCGTCACTTGTAAGCTGTCCAACTGAGTGCAGATGAGAATTGAAAAGTACAGGTAGACTCAGTAAATTTTGGTCATATATTTTTGTACGGCATTCTTAACCATCGATAGATCCATTAAAAATAATAAGAAACCGCTCAGTGCCGTACAAAAATGGTGGTCCACCAAGTCGGAATTTTTATTTAATTTCCGAGAGTTACCGGGGGTAAATTTGGTCATTTGACCATGTACGGCATCTGTGTCATACTATTGCTATACTGCTTTTAATCCATTATTCCGCAACGCCGTACAAAAATCATGG
>CAJQZN010019518.1:0-14286 GCA_907164685.1 Colias eurytheme | reverse complement strand
TGAGATTGGTTCAAGCGTACCTTAGTTAACCTTTTGGGCTTGAAAAGTTAAAGTTACTACAATTTTCACTATCTTTAGCGTAAATCTGCGAAAGCGCCAGTAACGACTTTCAATTACGCATTTAGATGTTACTTACAAAATGAAGCAACAGCTGATCCCGACGAGGCAAAAATACCTCAAACTCAAACCTTTATTTATTCAATTAGAACTCTGTAGAAGCACAATTGAATCATCTTAACATAGAATTACCAACTGTCTCAACTCACACAGTTTTAACCTAACCTGCTACAAGCGGACAAGAAGAGAACTTGGTCCTTACTTTTGGGGTCAGAAATAAATTTAAAAGGTCACCCCTTGAATAAGGCAATAAAATATCAAAACAGGTAAACGGTTTTAATTATAATACAGATTTTTAACATCCAACCAAACCGTGCGCTATTAATGTTTAGAGCCAACGCCACCAATCATAATCTAAACATGGCTAGTACTTTCAGTACAATGCATGAATTATTTATTTAAAACTGATAGGTCATAAACTCTGTACTGGAAACAAATATACTGAACTTAAGAGACTAAAATGATAAGGAGCTTATCTGTGTCCCAAAACTGCAATTACTACAGCCAAGTACGTTACTTTTAATCAATTCGGTTTTAAGATATAATTATGATTTACATCAGAACTTATATACCGAAAGCCTCGGGACTACATAACGTGACTTATCTTCTTATTCTTATACTTATATAAAAATGAATCGTAAAATGTGTTGGTAAGCGCATAACTCGAGAACGGCTGAACCGATTTCGATAATTCTTTTTATATTCCTTGAAGTACGAGGATGGTTTTTATGTAGAGAAAACGTAAGTACCACGAGCGAAGCCGGGGCGGACCGCTAGTTTATAATAATAGTGTTTGTGCACAACACTAGGCAGTCAACAGCTATATGAACGTCAGATAGGAAAAGAGCCAAATTTATCCAGTCAGTAACAAAGGATTTTAACTATAGTTACTTTATTCTAATTCAACCAACTACTACTAGCTACTCCGTATGTCTTTTGGATAGACGGAGGCAAATAGGATTTTTATTCCAACTATATCATTTGATATTTTGAAAATGTACTCCACATTTTCATACCGTCAGAGTCATTTTGCAGATTATAGTGGTGCAGCACTGAACACTGTCTATTAGGTGGCTGATGCTGCTGACCGGGCCTTCAGTTCCGCTTTCCAGAATACCTTCACCCTTCTAGGTGTTACTACTACTGAAATAGCGGTACTCTATCGCGTCGTTCAGGTCTCTAACTGACTAGGATTTCTCATATTATCGTAACAACCCTTGCTCGTTCTAACGAGGATAAATTATCGCCAAGGAATTCTGCTGCAGGATAATGGCAAGAGAGATTATAAGCTTAACTATGCATTATTATGTTAAGGAATATGGTGGGTTTTGAATACTATCGTCGTCTGAAAGTATCTCCTTTCGATTAACTGCATTAAGGATGCAGATCTGATCCCATCTTTGTTCCGTAGGAATGCTACGACAGTCTAAACGTTACACTGAACAAAGAAAATTGCCCTGAATATAGTCGGTTGTTCCAACATCCGTAATATGGCTAGCCTAAGGTTAGTTATCCCTTGATTGTAACTGCTACCAATGGAGGCATTGCTCTTGTGTTGTCCACAGTTGTGCGAGTGCAAAAATGAAGAACTGAGCTCGTGGGGAGCTATGTCGAATGAATCTGTGTTAAGATTATGACAGTATAGGACAGTTAGCTGTGGATGCGAAGACAGGACATTACTTTATTCATCCGTAAACACGCGAGGCAGCCACGGACAGCGATATAGCAAGAACTAAACTAGCAAAGTTTAGTTCGCTTACCAGACTTTGTCATGTTTTAAATGCAGTATATCCTCTGAATAGCATTGCATTTATGACTATTGGTAAACTTAATTCACCCGTAAACACGAGAAGCAGGCACGGATAGCGATATAGCAAGAACTAAACCAGCAAAGTTTAGTTCGCTTACCAGACTTATATTTTAAAAGCCGTATAGCCTGTACATTTCATTTATTGCCCCCCCCCCCCCTCAAAGCAAAGAAATGAGAAGTCATTTGGCAGAGCTTTCTCGTTAAGGGTAGGGGTTCCAAGTAATATCTAATAATAAGAGGCTTTTGTTTGGAAAGATTGACTTTCCGTTATTTATCCTCTATCCTATGTAACTCAACAGTCAGTATTCTCAGCATTCGTTGAGTACTTAAACGTTTTACGTTAATAGTTGTATATAACTTTATTATACAATATAATAATCCTGGTGGGATGACAAAAAACTTGTCTAACAAACGATTATCCTAATCCCTCAGCGATTTATTGTTTGAGCCCCGAAGAAAAATCTCATGGGTGCAATAATGAGGTCAAATGGGTTGAAAAACGAGTCAAATAAATTGCCTACAAGACCGGGCAACTAAAATAGGCCTATGAGAGGTCAACTATACGTAATCAATCGTCATTTGTTACATTCAATCGCTTTGCGAATAAAAAATCTCTTCCGATGTTTGTATATGAAAATTGGTCGGCTAGTGCCATTTAATTACGATACCAAACATACCGTTGACACAAGGCTTGGTGACAATCCTCGAAACCACCGCCACAAATCATCTGCGAGATGATATTTGATCCGACTCGCCTTCCTTTGTTGCGATTAGGCTTTGCATTGGTAAATACAATTTGTTCATTTCCAATTTCCATAATTGGTAAACCAATGGTGGTTTCCTGATTCCTGAAGCGTAAACTTTTAGGATACGAAGTATCAATTTCATGCGCCCATTATTTGACGTATCTAACCTTTATTGTATTTATTAGGTCATTTACTATACTGCCCACTGTGAAGTAGATTTCAAAACCTTTTTCTACCTACCTTAGAAGAGTGAAGATCCGATACGGTCATATCCAAAACTTCTTTCGTGGGTCCTCGTTGACAAAAGCAAATATCTATGATCATTTTAATGATCAATCCTTTGTATATTTGCACCAATCGCCATTAAAGCCCCGCGAGGGCTGATATATATTTGCACCATTTCCCCGTGGGGACGGTTGTTATCAAAGCCCCGCGAAGGCTGATATATATTTGCACCATGTCTCCGTGAGGTACTGTTGTAATCAAAGCCCCGCGAGGGCTGATATATATTTGCACCATTTCTCCATGAGGGACGGCTGTAATCAAAGCCCCGCGAGGGCTGATATATATTCGCACCATCTTTTCCGTGAGGGACGATTGTAATCAAAGCCCCGCGAGGGCCGATATATATTTGCACCATTTCCCTGCGAGCGACAGCTGCGCGAGGGATGTTTGTAACTAGAAATAAGTAGGGCCTGCCAAAAAATGCTTAAGAGACACCCTGCGAGGGTGAATTTGACCTGGCTAACCCCTGCGAGGAGTAGTGGCCACATTTATGTATTCTGCTTCGAGCAAGAATACACCTTAGTGCTAATATAAAAATAGCAGTAAATAATCATTTAAATAATATAGCAATTAACAAGGTCCTTTAACTTATTTTCCAATGTTAGCGACATTTAATAAATTCATAATTCAAATCAATTCACTAAATTTTAAAATGAACTTCGATTCATATTTATTTTTGTTCATGCAATCGATGTAACATTTAGTTGCTTTATATCCGTTAACATTCCTTACGAACGCAACCATACCGTCGTAGGACGTTATATTTAATTGCACAAAATAATCTCCACTCACCCGCAATTTTGTACTTTTTGTCAAGGTGTACAAGTTTATAATATTATTCTAAAACGTTAGAAGTGAATTGTAAATCATTTGAAATAAGTGTATCTAAATCGAATTTATATTAAGATATCTCGATAATTATTATACGATAACCCTTTCAGCACAAGTTCAGTAAACCAAAGAATTTAATTGTAAAATTTTTGGTACTTACTCGTTTTAACAAAAAAGTTGCATCATATTTTGAACATAGGAAACGTAATTTTCAATCAAATTAGCCGTGTGTAATATGTCTATTTTCACATAAAAACGGATCAGAATAATACTCATAAAAGGACACGTATAGACTACGGGGATAGTTTTGAATGTGTGGAACATTCATGGTACGTATCTACTATACATGAGCGAATTCCATCATTATTCAGTTGAGCGGTAACTCCCGTACGATTTATAAAATAATATCACAACATGTTCTGACATTTCGTGACTTCTTGGAGCTGACTCATCTCGTTCGATAATTTTTAGTAATAAACTATGATAGGAATTCCGAACCGTTCCTAGCGATAACGACAATGTAATAAAGTCGTAGCAATGGATTGTATGCCTGTAAAGCTTTGAGTTGGCTCATATCCATACTAAGTATTAATTGTAATTTTTCCACGAAAAATTCACTTGTACCCTTGTAATAAAAACACATTATTAAAAATGAAATAAAATATTAAAAATATCTATATACAAGAGAGGGTATTTGATATATCTAGTAATATCAAATAATCACAAAAGTAATATTAACGATTCGAGTAAAGCCGAACGGTAACACCGTTAAAATAGCTTTACTCACAGTATTAAAAATTCAAATATTAATTAGTACATACTACATATTGCATAATGAAATATTTCAAAAGAAAAGTTACTATTTCAAGTAAAATGTAACGGTTGTATCGTTAATTTTAAATATCTTTATTCATGCTATTAAGTATTTAAGCGTATTGAAAAATAAACTATTGCTGAAGGATTCATTAAAAACCTCAGCATTTTAAATAAAGTCCAACGATTATACCGTTGACTTTAAAGATTTTTACTCATTTTTAAGTAAAATATTATTAGAATAGATGTAAAAATAACTCACTGTACCGATCCGACGGGATACACTTTTTAACACTTTTAGCACTTGCTTTAAGCAATACTTAATACTTAATAGCACCAAGGTTGTAGTCTTGTAGACAACCTTCTCGCGGCGGAAGCTAGACGCCAATGAAAAACATCCAGCGCCCGACATTATCGTGCGCCCCGCCACCTGGTGGAGAGGTGTGCGAGAGAGATAGCATACATACAACGGAAAGAGAGGGAAAAATAGGCGGAAAAAGCTAGGTACCTTCTCAATGAAGTAAGCTTCAAATTACGGTCAAGTGTTTAATTAAATATTTTCTCTGTTCAATTATACATCTTCCTAGTTTCTATTACTGTAGGACTGCATCAAAGAAAATTATTTTATTGTTGAATTGAAGTTGAAGTTTAGTAACCAAAACATAAAGCATTCTTATTGTTTTATTTTTAAAAAGATATCTATAAATCTAACATAGAAATTATATTATACAACAACACATACCTACTTATATAACTACTTCTACTATTTACGCAGTACCCAGTCATAGCCTTCTACTCACACATTGTGTCACAACATATTTACATGCAAATATCTTTGTTAGTACAAACGCATTACAAAAGTAACTCACTTTGACGGTGAAAGCACTTCGAAACAATACCGCCGTTCGCCATCAACCACCGGTTTAACTGTACACAGCCTTAAGTCTTCCTCCATTACCGTCACATTCAGTTCGCCGGTCCTTTTTCTGAAAGACAAATTAAAGATATGTTGCTACTAATGCTTTTTTTTAATTCTTTCACCAGTTGGCTATTATTCTGGGTTATTCCTGAAAAACAATGGTGATTTTCTTTTGTTTTTACCCCGGTTCCACGCGGGTGAAAACTGGATTAGTATGATATTATTGGACCAAGTGAATATTAACTTATTATAGGCTACGCTTATATTTTCCTACATTTCACTAATTCTATACTTTTCTTCTTTTTCTATACTTCAAATCGAAAGTATGCATTATCACAAAAATATAACTATTAAACATTTGTCCTTATAAGTTCCCTGAGCAAATATGTACATACAGGCAGTAACAAAATAAAAAAGAGTAAGTAAAATGCAATCAACAAAACACTATATATGCAATCCTATTTCCTGCCACGCTTAATTGTGATAAAAAATTATCAACATTGATAAAATTACTCATCAATAAAATTCAATAAATAACTTCGATAAATTAATTGGGCCTTGGGAAAATATATGAGATAAACTTGAATATTAAGCAGAATTGTTTGTATATTGAAACAATGGGAAATCTAGTGATTATGTTTGAATCATTCGAGCCAAGTCCACTTTAGTAAAATAAGCTATAGTAATCACCCAAAAACAACTTTTAATAATTATATTGCAAATCCTACAAATAAAGAGGATATTTTTCAATTTACTTTAAAAATATTGAATAAAACGTCAATATTATGTGCGCAAAATGTGTGCAAATCGTATTAATTAACACGTCCTTGACCGCAATACCTTACGACCCACTTAGCTCTTGCTGAAGCGTGACGGACGAAGGCAAATAGGATACTTTTGGTTTCAGATTCATAAAGAAAGAGCCTCGATTATTTAAAAAAACTTAAATACCAATAAGGAGACTTAAAAGACGAGGACACTTAAAGGACGAGGAGACTTAAAAGCCGAGGCACCCTATGTCCGAATCCTTGATGTCTTAAAGCAGTATTATATTCTCTAGTGTGGAAAAATGACAGCTATATATATAGGTCGGCTAGCGCCATCACTTTCCCACACTCGAGAAGAGATAATGGTGACCCTGGTTGGGACGAATATCACAAAAATACAGCATACCACAGAAATATTACTACTCTACCTAATAAAACCGATCGGAAAATACATATGCACTGGTAACTCTAAGTTCTAACTCGAATATTAAATTCAATTCTATCAAATAACATATTTGATAATTTGGAACATCTATCATCTTTATTTAGAGTGCTTAACCACAGGCAATAACTATAGTTTTATCTTCAAGTGTAAATAAGAGATAGAGTAAAAAGCCATATCGTACCATCGAATATTCACACACATAAGAAAGACTTTCAATGTTTGATTCATACAAAAGTGTCAATAAAAGCATGATTCACTCACCTATAAACAAGTCGATTATCATAGAGATAGAACCACCGTCGGTTCCACGTCTTGAAAGCATTCGACGTCCTTTTGAATAGATACCCTTGCATTCTGGGCAAATTTTTCAGGCATGGTGTGCTCAATAGCCCTTCTTTTTCCCCCACCCCCTTGCTAGTATCACAACTGGGCAATACCGTATCCTTACTGTTCACGATCGTGTGACGATTCTCCATCTCCTTGTCCAATACCTTTGTGTCGTTACGCATTACTGCGATCTGCAATTCGATCGTTAGTGAATTGTTTAGTATACAATAATAATTATAATTCTTTGCGTATTCGCTAATTGATCTGGTGGCGATTAATGATTAATTAATATTTCTTTTGATGTTACTTCGCTATTGCTTTCAGACACGCGATTGCCAGGAGATGTAGGTATAGGTGTCTAATTAGACGAAAAATTACAGGTATTTTGGCTTTCTACGTACTTATGTACATTTATAGAGTCATACAGTAGTTATGACTAACAATTTTTATTGGTATGTACATTTAATGTTTATTGAATGAGTTGTAATGTAAGATACCTCGTCGGCTGTCGTTTTCAGGAATGGTTCCAAATCCTCGGACAAGTCGGCGCCTTGGTGGTTGTACGTGCAACAAGCTTGCAAATATGACAGGAACTGTAATAGATATAGACCATTTAATTATATGGAATCACCGTTCAAAGAAAATGACATCATTTATTTGTTATTGCGCATTATTTATAGTGTATACATTTTATTATCCTTCAAGTACATTACTGAAAATATTTATAGACCAACTTTAATTCATATAATCTAAATATATCTCGATTTAATAAATACAAATTTTGTTTAAATTAACATCAATGTAAAGTTTTGTTAATGACATTGAAAAGCTTGAAGCTTGTTTTCAATGTTATTTTTAAATGGGAACTTCTTTCTGGTTTCTGAAAATACGAAAATTTAGCAGTATTCATAGGGCAATTTTTCCCGTTGAATAATAATCATTGTAGTATAATACAACAATATAAAACACATCAACATTATATAAAATACAAATCATCGCACACGCTAAAACATTTTTTAAAAACATTTAAAAAACCACAAATTTTCACCTCGAATCACGATTCACTGTCACTTGTCGCACAGCACTTTCCCATTAAATAAATACATATACTATATGTCATTCGAGTACATATCACATGCGCAATGTTCAAACCCACTCCTTGCGCGATTCGTGAGTCGAAACGAGCAACCTCTCGACCGCGCCGACCAAAACTATTGAGGCTCTAAACTTCTAAGACTAGAATAGTATGAGTAATCTTTTCGATGATTGGCTCAAACACAATATTGTTACGGAAGGAGTGTCCTATTAATCGGTGTTGCGAATCGTGATAAGGTACGAATGTACGATTATATTGATAATACGTGGACGTGTTAATTATATGTTACGGTCTTTGCATATTTATTTTTGATGTTAGAAAGTACATTGGATGCGTGTTTATAATTATAATATAATTACCGAAATTATATAAACAGTTGTCTTGGGCAGGTATCTCTATTGTAAAGTGAAACAAATTCACTTTGTTTACTTATAGTTCAGTTTTTATTTTAAGGAAATTCCACGATAGGAAAAATCAACGATTAGAAAAAAAAAATACTAAGGAAGAGTATAACTATTAGGTAATTGGTTAGGATGATAAAATATTAAAATATACTGACGACGTTAAAATAACGTTGCTAACGAAAGAAATAAATACAATTCAGACAAATGAAAGAGTATACCGTTAAAATATAAAAAATGTCCTATAGTCGAGCCAATTTAATAGGCAACATTTGACGTCTATCAATTTTATCTTCGAAGAGAGGTAACCTGCTTAAAAACATCGATTAAAGTGAATTAATCGATACGGATTTGAAACATTTGTAAATCGAATTTATTAATTTATGATGATTTTTGTTCACAAGTAATCAATGCATTCGATTCTAGATGTCAGATCTCGATTTTTAGAGTAACATCTCTGGTATTTAAAAAGAAAAAAGGTTTATTGACACAAAATTATAGCGACGTTAGTTCTTCAATTCAGAAATTGTTTATTATGTTTAGAATGGTTCACCAGTAAAATGAAATCTTAAAATTACTTGTATCGGTCATTATTATTATAAATATGTAATCGTTATTGAAAAAAGTTAAGCAAATGTGCAGATCTAACAGAAAGAAATATCATGTTATTCTATGTTGTCGTTACTAGGTTACGTTGTTGAATTTTGTTGAACTGTCAAATGTTGCCTATTAAAATGGCTCTACTATAAATACAGCATTTACCTAGTTACGAAGCAAACGACACGACAAAATTTTAAATGTAACCTTATTAAAATATACAAACAGGTTTTTATAGTCAACTTAATTTTGCTTTTAAAAGCATGCATTTTAAGTTATTATTTTTTCTTCTGTTTATGTACATTGAACGCTGAAAGTGTTCATCTTAGTATAATAAAAACCATTAAGAAAAATTATAACGTAGCGTAGCTATAAAGCCATATAAAAATTGATCAAATGTGAAACAAATCAAATCAAACATGAGTATACCAAAAACATTCCCACGGCATACGGAAATAAACAATTCGATTGGAACAAATCTAATAACTGTAATAAAACAGTATACAAACTCCTAAGGAGTCGTGCTATTTTTATAGACCTTCCCAAAATAAATATCTATAAAACAGAACGGTTAATAAATCTCGATGAGTTTCAGAAGTAGGTAGACATGCGACTCATCATTGAATCATACTATTTCTACACATTTTACATTTTTCGTATGGTAATATATGCAAAATAGATGACATAGTAAAATAAGTTGCATTTTATCCGCATATACAGCTGTACATACGTACTTACTGCTTTTTTGCAGTTTATAATAATTTAAGATGATACGTTTTCCTGAAGCCGTAATTACCCTTCTCTGCGATTTAATTTATGTTAGTCAAAAAATTGTATTAATTATAATATCATGTATGAAAACATACAAACATGCATATTGTATACTACAACTTATGTATATTTCGTTAAAAAACATCTTAAGATTTAAACACGGTGGATGGCATTTTAAAATTCCCATTATTGTATTTTTAAAAGGCCAAACATTGAATTAACCACGTATTGTTTTCTAGCGCACAATACATTATCTCAATCACAACCGACGAGTCGACGTAATTGTTACCTTGTACATAATTACGTAACAAAATAATGCCGACACCTGACTTATTTTATGAATGTATGTATTTTATATGTAGTATGCATACGTTTTTAGATATATTAGTTGTTACTAATATTAGAATATTGAAAAACTTTTAAATGATTTTAAAATCTCATTGTAATATGTATGACTACTGTTTTAAATTGATGAGGATTTGATTGGATTCTCCGTTGTTTATAGCTAGCTAGCAGCTAGCAGCTATAAGCTATAAGCAGCTAGCAGCTATAAGGATATTCTTTTCGATAAAAAAACGGAAAATTAATTTATCGAAAAAATAACAAAGCAATTCTAACTAGCTCGTTGAGACGGATGTTGTGATAAAAAATGTAAAAACAAAATAACTGTACGTTGCAGAATCTACAGTGTAGATAGTCGTGTCTTGGCATTATTACATTGTATAAAAAGGAATTGATTGAAACACTAATCGCGATATTTGATCAGAAGTAATTTTATAATGACTCTGACTCTGTAGTCTGTTCTACACAAGTTTGTTGTATGGTAAGAGGCTTATTTAAACGCAAAATGCAAAGAATGAATAATAATGTTGTAAGTGTAAGAAAGAATAAGAATAGATGGTTAGCAAATTATTAATAGTATAGATATATCGTAGAGTCGGTAGAGTTTCTTATTGACTCTTGTTTGTAAAAGCTGTTTACTAAAACACAGTAATTTCGATTCATTCATATAAGACACGACAAATAAATAAATTATAAACAGAAGATAAAATTTAATTTGTCTAAGCTTAAATAAACGACCGTAAAAATGCAAGCCGACTTCTGTTGTCGCTTGAATTAATTTAGTGAATCCATAAAATAAAGATCCACTTTTTTCAAACAAGCTTATCAGCATTCAGTCAAAGTAAATTAAATCTAAAGTCAATAACACGTTTTATCATTAGTCATACAACGGAACATGTCTACAAATTACAATAATGAAGCTAAAACTGTATGCACGCGATAGTAGCACATGTGACCGACCGGGTGATAGCCCTGAATCCTGCCACGCAATAAATACCCACTTACAAAATCGATACTTCTGCAATGATACCCGTAAAAGGCCTATGCAGAGCCTATTGAATATTGAAAGGGTACATTTTGAAACCACGCATTAAAAAGTATATCGTTCGATATGCATCATTAGGCTTGTATATTTCCGCCCCAAAAGTCAACGTAGGTGGGTACATAGTTTAAATATTTTTTTGTTGAAAAAAAAAAACTCATATGGAAACTAAAACTAAATTAACTTTGTAATGATATAACTTATAAATATTTATATAAGCCATTAACCCTACCTCTAATATCATTACCACGAATTCCGCGTAAAAATAACGTTAAACTTTTTACTATATAACCACAAGATCCGAGTTGTATAATAATGTACGTTCTGATACCATTAACGTGTTTATTCTATGACGAATCAATTACATATAGGTACTGCATTAGGTACTTATTAACCACACGCAGGTAACATAATCTCCATTATTAAATGAAGCATAAGTGGCGACAAAACTCGTTAAATCGTATAATATTTCTTAATCGTTAAAAATCTTAGTAAGAATCAGTCTTATTTCGTTATTGAACTTTATAAGAGATATGAAAATAAATTCTTTATATAGAAAAATCAATAGAAGCTGTCTGTGAAGCTTACAAAGAGGTCAAATACCCGTTCGACTGAAGTATATGACGTCTTACCTCTCACACTCTCTATGAATAGAGATATTGATATGAATGAGGGGCGTAAAATATACATACTTTTAACTATTACTGTGTGGTGTGAATAAATACACTTTTATAATATAAAATCTGTCAAGGTTAGTAACAAGGTTAAGCTAATAAAAGGTAATTTCATACCGCGCCTATGTCCCAGAGGGATGATAATTAACCACTGAAATATAATATAAATAATTGGAAATGTTCTGGACATTAGAACTGAATATTAGCGGCTACATAAAGCTTTACATTTGTGGAATCACTAAATCAGAAAATAATTAATTGCCATATTTAATTGGAAATAACTAAACAACAAAGAAAAATTAAGTACTATGCTGATGTATTTAACATTGAATTCACTGACATATAGCCGATGTTGTGAGGAGTAACTTAGGCTTCATTTTATTATTTTATTTCATAACGCTTAGGAATGTTAGGATTAACAGGAAAAACTCATTCACGCGGGTGAAACCGCGGGACGCAGCTAGTGTATAAAGCAACTTACCGTAGCAAGAATTTCATGGCGTTTCCTTGCTTGTAACATGGTAATCTTCTGCACATGGTCCAAGGCCGTGTGTCGGAAACAAGAACGCGTAGCTAGCAAGAGATTCACTATCTCCTCTACATCAGATGATTTGTGACGTGATACCTGTATTGGTATTTGATAATAGTTAAAAATGGGATATTTAAAAGGCTTCACTTTATAACATCAAATCCATTTTATACTAAGAGGGTGATTCAGAAACAACTTTTAGATTAAAAAAAGTAGGAAATACAAAGAACATATATATAAGTATATATAAGTGTCACAAAAAAAATTATTTCATGCAATTTGAAATATAACTGACACTGGAAACATTTCTGCTCGGAAAGTCGGAATGTGGCTATAGAGGGTAATCTTCTGAAGCACTAATCTGATCATGACAATTCTTTCACTAACAGAAAGCCATAATATTTAGAAATTACAAAGACAATTTCTTAATTTCCATGTCAACTTTATCATAAATCAATTTAAAATTCACGGAGTTGAAATTTCCTTATTTAAGTTGTCAAATCTACCTGAGAGTTTCTAATTAAGGCTATATCCAGATCATTTGAGATTTTTTCAAAGTGATGTTTACTCTCCTTTACTCCTTTTATATCTCTGAAATAAAAAAGAATATTAAATATACAAGTATGATTTATCAGTAGCCATATGACTCATGTAATAGCATTCTATTTTACGGGTAATTATTGTACTGAGTCATCATTTTATTCCAAGACTTGATTCAAATTTTAAACATTTTAACACTTTTTCAATTAAAACAAGAAATACTTCAATGAAAAATAATTAGATATATAAAATAGATACATAGAGTAAATTAATTTATTATTATCTTTAACAAGACCATGTTAACATGAATGTTAGCAGTGACATTTTAAATAAATATATAGCAATACAAGTAATGATTTGTTTATGTACTATTCAAATTATGTTTAAATGTCTTTTTATTCTATATCAGTTATAATAATAAAAAAATTTAAAGCTCATTCCAAGTCAAAATAAGGCTGACACTGCACATCTCTAGATGTAAGTAAATATTCTAATATTTTAAATTCTTTTGTGGTCTTAACACAAATGTGGTTAACAAATAGTAAACATTACTTGGCTATCTTAATGTTAATTAGATTCTATCAGAGAAGGAAAACTATCTAATGTTGTTGCAATCTACTTTATAAGAAATAGTTGGAGGTATGTTATAAGCTTAGCCGTTTCAGAATACTTCATTAAGAATTCATGTATAATCTATATTTGATATTTTATTAAGTGTCAATGAACCTTAAAGTTCTAAAATATTATTTTTAAATTTTATATGAGTACATCTGGTGGTGTTTATGAGTCATTAATAAAATTTCTTTGAACCTAATCTGTGTATAAATGGATATTTTAAATTAATTATTGAACAACAAAATAAACCTACACTTTGATGAAAGCTGTGAGATTCTTCAGTATTGTTCTGGATGCTTGGTCCAACAAGATGGAATGGAACTTGGTCATTTCTTGTAATGCATGTATCATTCTGTTGAGCATTGACATAACAGAGGGATCCTCTGCAAAGTTGCTGCTCAAATCCCATAATGCATTTGTGAATGTGCTGAAATTTTTTATTTATTAAGAATCCTTAATACAAGGAGAAATATGGAAATAAACATATTTGAAATTTAATATTAAAATTAAGTTATTAACTTATTAATATAGCACCAAATCTCTCATATTCTTAAGACAAAGTGATTTATTAAAATACTATGTAATTGCTCAAACTAGAAGTTTCTTCTCAATCAATACA
>CAJQZN010019516.1:0-11806 GCA_907164685.1 Colias eurytheme | reverse complement strand
TTTTCCTTTGAAAACGCGGGCGAAGCCGCGGGTGGAAATCTAGTTAAGATATGTTTTTGTTACTCGTTCTCGGGGTTTGTAAGCTAATAATATACTTATTAACCTCAATTATTAATTAACAAAACATTATGCCTATAGGGTATTAAGAAGAGAGGGTTTAAATTTTAGTACCTCATAATTAGCGGTTTATTTGTTTTAGAATTAACAAGTAAGTCTTTTATAAGGAAACCTAAACATTTTGGGAAGTGACACAATATTGATATGTGATCATCATTATAAGGTTATGGACATACACACAAATTCTTGATTCAATATAGTTTTCTCCTTGATGGAGAGAAAATTCACTCGATTCACAGGTTTTTTACGGTTATTTTTTTATAAAGAGACATCTAATCTTCGTAATGCATTATAATACGCTGTAATGTACATTCTGAGGGTTTACGACTCATCATCCAGTAGTCCATACAGCTATTACAGTGTGTAATGCGTATAAAAGGTCTCTTAAAGTTTAATGGTTTCAGTAATGCCGGTCCCTGTAACGTATTAGTCTTTTTGTAGGCACATTACTTGGTACTGTGAAATAATGAGCGATGTTTTGTTGTATGTTTAGTATGTAATTGTTTCTTGTATGATAATAATTTATAACATACTAGCTTTCCGCCCGCGGCTTCGCCCTCGTTTTCAATGAAAAACCTGTTCCCGTAGGATTTACGGGATAAAACCTATCCTATGTCCTTTCTCGGGTATCAAAATATCTCTATACCAAATTTCATGCAAATTGGTTCAATAAAGGCGTGATTGAGTAACAGACAGACAGACAGAGTTACTTTCGCATTTATAATATTAGTATGGATGATGAAAAGCTTATGGTTATGTGAAGTGTGTACCTACCATTTTGTGGGGTGTGGTTGGTGAAGTAAGTATTTCAAACTGAAGGAGGTGAATGCAAAGATGTTTTGTTCGTGCTATAGCTTACGGCTCACTGTATTTAATACGTTAAACATTGTACAAGTTACCATCTCAGAAGATCTTAAGTTTAATTTTTCTTTGGGTAAATGCTGCCATGTTATTTGAGACTTTGAAAGAAATATCATTATTTAAATCGGACAAATATAATTATAACAACTTTTCCATTTTCCAATAAATGGTAATTTAAATACATATTTTCTTTTTCCTTATTTTTCCGGAGTTTCCGTAGTGGTAATCTTCCTTTTTAAATGGATCAGGAGTTCATTGAAGTTGTTCTACAGCGGCCTCGAGGGATCTTTTTTAAACTGCTTATTCTCTGGTGTGAATTTTATAAAACTGAACAATAAAAACAAAGGGATTTTTTTTTAAATAGCCTTTCTTTTATTTTGATCTTATCATTAACTAGCTGCGCTTCGCGGTTTCACCCGCGTGGCTCCCCTCCTGTTGGTCTTACCGTAATGATATATTATAGCCTTCTTCGATAAATGGGCTATCTAACACCGAAAGAATTTTTCAAATCGTACCAGTAGTTCCTGAGATTAGCACGTCCAAATAAACAAACTCTTCAGCTTTATAATATTAAGTATAGAATATAGATGATAGTAACTGTATTTGCGTAGGTACTTCAAGTCTTCAATGTATCTAATCGTTTCTGCTTCATAGGCGGAAAAATATGTGGTAAACGTAGGTAATCGCAATCAGCGTAGGAGGCAGATTAAACTCCGTTGAGTCGATAGTACTTAAACAATTACATAAAAGAGATAAATCTAATAAGTTAAACAGTTATGTTATTGGTTGTGCATATTCCATAAGGCAACTTTTTTTCTTTCTTCGTGGTTTCCTTGTATTAAATTAAAGTAGGTACCTATCAACTACAATGGAAGTTTTTCCGCAACGTTTGTTACATCTAAAAAGATTTGATACACAATTACCTACAGGAATGTCTCCTTAACTTATTATTATTAAATATTAATACATTTCCTGCTAATAAATTTAAATACGTAGATATCGTAAACGTAGATACAAATACCTACAAAGCTAATTAAAATCGCGAAATATGCGAGATGAAATGCCGTCGACGCGGAACGGAACTCGACGCTGATTGTTTTGCGAAGTTAATTGAAATTTAATGATATCCGAGATAGCATGTACGAGTCTTCTTGAACTTGCGCTCAAGGTTTTATTGCTTCTGTTTGAAATGTACGAACCTACGTAGAACTGAAGCACCAATTGTTCTTACCTCTGATACAATAATTAATGAGATTGTAACGTAGTCGTACTGGATATTTCGTGTATAGATTTTTATGCTTATAACCGATTTGATTTGGCTACAAAATGTATAAAAAATTTGAAGTCTGATTGTGGGTAGTGATAACGTTTGGTAGTACTTTATGTTACAGTAGACCCATTTCCTGGAATGTCTCTTTCAAACTTTGATAATTAGCTTAGTTTCGCTCGCTAAATTTTGTTCAAAATGAGTAGCAAAACAAGGATTATGTTATCAGGAATTCTCGAAATTACACCGATTAAATCTAAATGCTTTTCATACAATAATTATATCATTTATTTCATTTCACCAAAAGTGTATCTGTCTTGAATGTTTTTAAAATTTTCTTCCGTATAAGTGAAGTCCCGTGTCCCCGTAGTGGGGTAAGGGGCAGATGCATTATTCATACATCTGTTTCACTGATCGATTTTCTTTAGGGGCAAGTAGGTGATCAGCCTTCTGTGTCCTGCCAGACCGAGACTTTTTTTTTCTTCGTCTCCACCGGGAATCGAACCCAGGACCCCTCCGTACTACGCTCACGCGTCAACCACTGTACCAAGGAGGCGGCGGCTTCCGTATAGATATTATTATTTACCTGTATCAAAATTATTTGGACAGGTATAAAAAGAAAATGTTTATATTTGTTTCGCACACGCTCACTTTGAATATAAGTTTTGAAACAAGAGGGATTGTTTTCTTACTAATATTAGCGTAAGAAAAGTTTCCCAACATGTTAGACGGCAAGTTTTCCGAGCTTAATTCAGACTTTATTTTGAATGAATGAATGAATGAATGAAAAATACTTTATTGCACACTCAATACAGGATTATAAACTAAGAACCATACAACTAACAACATGTACAGAGGGCGGTCTTATCGCTATAAGCGATTTCTGCCAGAAAAGCCTTTATTTTACATGCATTATGAATTGCCAGCGGCGTCTCCAGCTTCATTTATGTGAAATATGGTATGGAATAAGTGTGGAATGCGAGAACGTTGTTCCTGCGACTCCTCTCATTTATAGGAGGGCGGGGAAACATTCACAAATTATGCTCTTAGAGTCGAATGAAAGCGAAATAGTGTCGTCGTATGATCGTAGTAAATAGGTAATAATGAATATCATTGCCAGTTGTTACCGCTGGATAGTTGCTTCACATAGACAAATAAAAAAGCTTTGTCCATATAAAAGGCCGGCAAAGCACCTATAACACTTCTAATGTTACAAGTGTTTATGGGCGGTGGTGACCACTTACATTAGGTGGCCCATCTACCCTTTGCTTGCTCTGGCATATAAAATAAAGACGACTAGAAGAATATTAGAAGAATAAATAGGATGAGATGTATGACAAACTTTTAAGGACCTTTTTATATAGATAGTATAAAATACCTTGCAGTGTGATTGTTGAAGGGCTGATAATTATACACATTGAGCGATAGGTCGCTTCTGCGAATTACTACAATTATTTAATTAAAGATCACTGATCGATGGTGGCTGATAGCTTCATTAATCGAACAGTAAGCTTAACCCTATTAATTAATAATGTTGAAACCGAAGATTACCTACATAATAACGGTGAGGGTAAACTGAGAGATTACGATTATCATTATACATATTGCATTAATATCTTCTCTATTTACTTACACAACGAGCAGTTTCATACACGAGTTTCCTTTACTTATTACGCATTTCAATCAGAGTTTAGGCCAATTTTTCGTAGGTGTAAAAGTAATAGAAGTCACAACCAAACTGTCCGAGCAATAAAATAACTTTTAAAATAACAAAGCCGATACATGTTAGGGATGAGAGTGGAGGCCGTACAACAGTCGGATATATCGTGGATACGTCGCTTTTAATAAAAACTTTTCGCATTAGCCCCTAAGCGTTCTGCCCGAGGTATTGTTTTTGTTGTCACCACTGTATTGTTTTCATATAATCTCAAACTAGACAATGTTAATCTTGGATGAAGATATAGCTCAAGGGCGAGATCAGAAACGTGAAAACTATTATTTAGTTTTAATATTCATGTCTAACTTTTTTGTTTAGTGGTGTTGTGGTTTATGGTTGAAGATGGAACTGAATTTGAAATAACAACAAGCTTTAAAAAGTCTGTTTCTTAAATCCGTTTCATCCTTGTAAACAATAAAAAAGAAATGTCCACAGTTCATGTGGTTTATTAGCTGATCTCATTAACAACACATGTTGAGCATTGTTCAATATTGAACGATATTATTTTGCTCCGAAAATAAAAGCACTTTTATAATTAAAAATATCAGTAAGTAATTATCGCTTCCAGCGCAGCTCGGTCAAGCTGTGGTGTTTTATTAATAAATCAACATTTCAGCTTCGATAAAAAATATTTTCATTTTTAATATCTTCATTCCAACAGAAATGTAAATATTCTCATTCGCAAATAGCTCGTTTAATTTCTTATAATTGGATTCAAAGATAATCTGGGGCGAACCTGGTAAAGATAACAAAAGATTGCGGCCCGCCCGGGGCCCTTTCTCGGCCAGGATGGGAAACGATTCACAGAAAATGAATTCAGCAAATTGCCTAACGACATTCATTAGTCGGCCATAACGGCCTAGATTTTTATCGCGACGTCAGCGCTCTCAGAGTTGCTGCTAGAGCAATTTTGTCAACATTTTTGAGATCTCGAGCATGGAAATTTTCAAGTACGCTGTAGTGGATGATGAAAATAATGTAGAAATATGATGTTTCTCAAGTGAAAAGTTGTTACCTGTATCTGCTTAGCTGTTTTACGTAACTTTTTTTAATATTAATTAGGATCATCCTGAAAGTTCAATGAGCATAATTGTGAACTAAAAGTAATCATATAAGTGTAGATCATAATATTATAACTCTTGCTCATATCATGTCACTTTACTTTTGGAAATTACATACGAAGTTTCATAACCAAACCATATTCTTATACTATGTGATTAATAGCTGTGAATTAATTAACTTTATGTGGACTATAAATCACTTAAAAAGAGGACAAAGCAGCTTGTTATGTAGATTTTTTGGTGGAAATTTAATATGAAATAACCTAGTTACTCGATACACTCGTTTTAACCCACGCGTTTTATGGATAGCTATGAATAATTTAAACATATTTGTATACTTAAAGTAACTCGTTTTATTTACAAACATGTGCATTGTTTATAGCAAAATTCCTAATAGGTCAAGGGAATATGGAGTAGGTACCTAGAGAGAGAAAGCCTTTAGTACGCATATTTGCTCCATTAGAATTAGAATAAAAGACGTGTGGCACTCGGGGATTGCCGCGGTAAAGCTATTGAATAGCATGCTTTCAAGCCACATCTCCGTGTCCGTCGGAGTGGGGAGCGTGAGGTTTTTTCGTTACGGAATTTCTGGATTCGGTCCCCGCGCTCAAGACCCGCCATAGAAGCTATGCAATAGCTTAAAAATAATTTGAGCTTTTATATCACCGCATTTATGGGAGACAGGGATTGACTGCATAAGGTTGAGTCTCAACGATTAAAAGCAAATATACCTATATGTAAAAAATCAACAGCTCAATTATGAATATAGGCTATAGAGTATGCACCTGTAGGTATTTTGGTTTGAGGACGAAACACAGCGATCTTACGTAGAAAAGTTTTATTGCATTCGTAAAAATTGCGAAAAAATAATCTGCCTTCCACTTATTATATTTGCTTATTTCGTATTGGAGGCTTTAATACAAATCACGATGTAATATTCTAACTTTGTGAAAAAAAAATGTATGCTTTTTTTGCATATTAAATAAATGAAGTTTATTAATACTTAGTTTATTTTTAAACAAATATTAAAAATTAATTCTCAAAAATGATGAAAATTTTCAATTACTATGCGTGCCAACTAAGAATAGGACCGCGCTTGCTGCCAACTTCACACGAAAACTGTCAAATTAGTACTGCCAGCAAAAAATGTGCGAAAAAGAATTTTCATATAATTATTTTTTAATGTTCATGATTATATTTAATTATTGTATAATCGTTATATTCATTAAAAAATACTATTTATTGAATTTCACTGATGGATTATGGATAAATTAATTATACAGGTATGGAAACAGTATTCATAAAAAGTTGACATTTTCATAGTTAATGCGGAGATAGCAGTGACTGCGACAGCAATGAAGATTCAGAATACGACGACGATGACGCTGTGTTAAGTGGTGTAGAGGAAATATTATCCGATTGATAAAAACTGAAATAATATATATGTTTTTTTTTATATACGTGCTTTTATTTTCAAATCCTACTCATTCATAATAAATTTGGCTAGAAATGTATTAGAAATACCAACAAAGCGTACATTAAATATTTAAACTGAATATAATTTCTTTATTGATTTTTTTGCACACCATACGCTTTGGTAATGAAGTTAGCACGTATTACTGAACAATATGGCGTCTTGACAGTCCTATTCTTATTTGGCACGAATAGTACATATCACTACATAGTATAAAACAAAGTCGCTTTCCCTGTCCCTATGTCCCTATGTCCCTTTGTACGCTTAAATCTTTGAAACTACGCAACGGATTTTGATGCGGTTTTTTTTAATAGATAGAGTGATTCAAGAGGAAGGTTTATATGTATAATAACATCCATTAAATAGTGGCGAAGTACTGTTATTTTTGAGGTTTCTAATGTGATGTCGTAAAAAATTACATTTTTTCCGCTTACATTGCAAACGCAGGCTGAACCGTACGAGTTTTATCAAAATAATGTACTAAGTATTATACACATTGAAAAGGTCTACAGAAAAGTCCGCGATGGTATATGTCTATCTCTTATGGATAACCCACAATAACTTTTTTTTGTCATTTACTGTTTACGACAAATAATGGCTAATTTTCGATGCGATTTTAACCAATACAGCATTAATCCTTAACCAATTAAATACCTTGAATACATTGTTCATTTAATATAGATCTATATGGCCCTTTACACCGTATGATTTAAGTGAATATTTTCGAAGATATTACAGATTTAAATATTGCGGGACGTAGCGTTTGCGGCTGTACCGGCCGGCCGCCCGGCTATCTATTAATTTAAATACCCGTGGCCGTGCGAAGCCGGAGCGGGCCGCTATGTTTTTATATACAACGTTCACAGTTTTTCTGTAGTGTATTTACTATTTAGTATCAGCATTGCACCCGTGCGAAGCCGGGGCGGGTCGCTAGTTACAAAATATTTCTTAGATTTATTTTGACTTTGATCAACGCTTTCCAACTGGACTATAATATAACCCATATAACAGAAATGCGATTTAATATACAACTTTGAAACAAATCTGCCAACACCTGAGTCCTGAGGGCAGGTCAGGTCAACCCTGAGTCAGGGGTAAGAATACTTCGACTTTGATTAGTTTCCTTTGAATCCTTGCGGCTTTAATACCGATATTTTATGTTACCGAGAAAAGGTAATAAACAGTTTAAGGTATGTACCTATTATGAATAAAATACGATGAGTATGAAATAAATAGCCTCAATATAAATATGTATATGAATGAAAGTAAGATTAAAGCAAAGTTAGGTAGGTAATACATTTTAAAAGCAACCAAGTTTACTGCTATTACCCAAAGAATATTAGGTATGAACATAAAAAAATAACTAACTTTAACATTAATAAAGAAAAGTATGATACCTACTCCTTGCTTTTATGACTTTCATGACACTCAAAAATAAGTTCCTGGTAAACGAATAACCTCTTAAAATATTACTTTAATAATTGAGATCCAATTCAGTTATCTGTTAAAAAATAAAAAACAAAATTACTTTTCCGCTCCATTGCTATGGCGTGCTCAAAATTAAACAAGTAAGGGTGAAATTTTCATTACTCAAGCTTTTAGAGAGGGTTCCAAAGTGGATTCTCGTAATGTGCCTACTATGTTTACCTATATCTATATATACATATAATAAAATCGTAGGAAAGTCAAAACTGTACATTGAATATTTTTTTAAAAGAATACATAATCCATGATCTATAATCGATATAGAAGCCAAAAACATAGTTTTTAGAATTTTTGTCTGTTTGTCTGTTTGTCGGTTTGTCTGTTTGTCTGTTTGTCTGTATGTTTGTCCAGGCTAATCTCAGAAAGTACTGCACGGATTTACTTCAAATTTTGCATGAATATTACTAACAGGTCGGGTCAGGCTGTTATATACATATTATCATGCTATCACCTTCGGGGGAGGAGCTGTGAACCTTTATTTTTCTTACGTATTCCGTGTACTACGACAGCGTACAATATAAAGACTCATGTTTAAATGTTGTTTTTGAGTAAGCCATGCTATTGTCTACCTTTACACTATAAAAACTACATCATTTAAGTAATTTTGGCAGAGAAACAGTATAATGAATCTTAGTAGTATAAAGACAAATTTAAAACAGCGCCATCTATGAGATTTCATTAAACTTAAATCAATTTACATAATATTAACGCTCCTTGGAAATTCATAATTTAAATATTATGATGTTGGTGAGTTTGTTTTTTTTTTAAAGTTAAATAAATAATTCATATCTTCCCAGAGTAAATTTCAGGTGCGCTTTTATTTCATGTGAATATACTTAATTTTTATAAGTGAGGGTAGCTATGTTTATTATTTGATGTTAGTTACAGTTATATAGGTAATAGACGTAGTATTTGTATTCTCTTTGGGTAATAGTAGATAACAGTGATTGTGTTCATTGGTTACATTTTTAAAAATCTTCGGCTTTTTTTTAATTTTCGCCTTCTTGCGTTCCCACAAAAGATAAGTTGTAGCTTTTATATTTATTGTTTATTATAATTATATAGTTAGACTCATGTTTTTAATTAGTTAAAGTTATGACAAAATAAGAAAATGATGAAATTTTATTTTTATCATGTATATACTTTTACAAGACTATATTATACGCCCAAAGAAGGTCACTTTAGTTCTTGATAAAACTTTATTTGTTAGTAGCTTTTTATTAAAATTAGGTACACTTATCTTTTGATTTTTTTTTATTTACAGATTCAATGTTCATAAAAATTGACGATTTGCGTGAGGATGTAGTGGAAATTAGTAACCTTGCGCGTGGTCAATCAATATTCAATACATACATACTATAATAAAATTCTAGAAAAGTGATGTCTGTACAATGAAAATATGTAAAAAAATAGCAGGGGTTATTATTAAATCGATCTCAAACCCAAAACTGTAGTTATAATTTTTTTTGTCTGTTTGTCTGTATGTTTGTGCACGCTAATCTCAGAAACGGCGTATCCGATTTAGATGCGGTTTTCACTAATATATTGTGGTAATCTTCATTTAACATTAAGTGTTTATTTCATGTTAATCGGTTTGTAAATAAAAAAGTTATGACCATTTAAGTATTCACGGCGAACATTTGCAAAGGCATTCTATTGTACACTATACAGTGTACGATAAAACGTAAGTTATCTGTTATACGCTACAGTAATTATTCCAAGGGTGGGGGGGTAAGCTGAGGTAGTAGGGGGGGAAGGGGTCAAATTAGAATTATGCTTACTTCTAGGTAAATTTTATACATAAAATGTCCTTTAAATTATGTATGTCGTATTATATTTTTAACCCCTTTTAACCATTTTTAACCATCAAAAAGATGGGTGATAAGTGTTTGACCGCTATGTTTGTCTGTTTGTGCCACCGTAGCTCGCTAACAGGTAATACGAATTAGATGCGTGTTAGGCAGTATATTTTCCGACGCTGGTTCTTAGATAAAGTGTATCAAAATCGGTTCATCCATTTATTATACCTAGGTATATAGAGGTAAAAGTGGGAATGTGGGAATAAATATTAGTTATATTTTTATCCAATTCGGTTTATCCATTTATTAGATTACAGCGGTGAAAGTGGGAATGAACAATAATCGAATGTGGTCAAATAATATACTCAAGGGGCATATCAAAATATAAAAGAGCAACGTGTTTTATCGAAATCGGTTCATCCGTTTATTACATTTAGGGGTGACAGTGGTTAGATAAATAAACCAAATGGAGCATCAAACGACAGGATATGACGTGTACATATAGGTATAATTAGATAATATGGTTTACATCAAAATCGGTTCTGCCATTTACTAGGTGTGGAAAGAGAAGGGTTGAAAGTCTGTGAAAGAAGAGGGGGATATGGGAGCGAGAGGATAGCCACACCCTGGAAATTTTGAACTCTACTCAAAGCCACATAGGCCTGGCTCTTGGCAATTTTTTTTTCCTAAAGATACCACTTCCTTTGCCACTGTGATCCATTACAATTTGTGCACGGTTACGGCCCAACTTAAAAGATGTCAAGGAGCAACAAACTTATAGATATCAATATGATGTAGGAATGTAATATGGAGGTAGAGGTAGGTCTCGCTCACTTGAAAATATCACATGAAAATAAGAAACCGAAGTTAAAAATTTAAAAATTAAAAAGAAAAACCCAACGCAATGAAGGAAAAGGAATAAATAATAATTTTACAAACTTCCCGACGATCTTTAAAATTAAGTACCATTATAAAAAAAATATAATTGTATATGATATGATAAGGATGGTATGGCAGCCCCGATGACTTTGTTTTTTTTTATTTTTATAAATATTTAAAATGGTATTTATTTTTAAAGATCTTCGGGAAGTTTGTAAAATTAGTGAAACTTTTATTACATCGTCTCAAACTTTTTTGTCTGTGTAGCGCATGTCGCGTGACGGTCGGCTGCCGAGTACCTAGGTATAAAGCAGTGTTCGGAGTCATTATCGTACAAATACGATAATTTTGTGCCTTTTACCGTGGTTTCATAAAACCACACAACATTTTTTCCTTTTTCTATGCACTTTTCTTCGTTGCGTTGAGTTTTTTTTTTATTTAATTTTTATTGCACGGTCTAAACGGTTTAGTTACTACGGCGTGAGACAGGAAAGATCTGAGCGCTGAGACAAACGTCAAAACGCAAAGGAATAGAATCCGCTATCGATACTAATTATTGTCTTAAGCGTATGATGTTTTGATAAGGATTTGTTCACCTTACCAACGACGACGACGACCACGAACAAAATTTTCATCCAGTCGTAATTTAACAAAATTGTGCAAAACACAATTAAAAATAAATTATTAAAATTTCCTGTCGTTCTGGTGATTGGAATTTTTATTTTTGAGATCAACGAATGAAAAAATAGATTTTTCGTAGAAACGGTTATATATATTGTCAAAAACATCCATGCAAGGAAGGAATTTATTTTTATTTTTTAGCTCAGTTTAGTAATAAATTTTACTAACAGTTCGTTTAATTCTTTATGGTAGTACGTGTTTATTCAATAAAAGTTAAGTAGTAACTACCTACTATGCAGTCACTATTCCACGCGGACGAAGTCGCGGGCACAGCTAGTTTGTATATAAAAACATCTTTATCTTTGTTAAAAGTTAAAATTGAGCATTTTTATGTTGGCACACTATTTTCTTTTTTCTGAGGTAAGGATAGCAAAATGGTTAAGGAAATAGTCATTAAAATTTAATTTTACTTTATATCCACAGACATGTATATTTTAGTAGACAACGCAAGTACCGCGATCTGTA
>CAJQZN010019512.1:0-17373 GCA_907164685.1 Colias eurytheme | reverse complement strand
GATGCTGTGAAAAGCAGTGTTAAATATCAATAATGTCGATTTGAATTTTGACATGACTGTTTGATACCAATTTAAGTTTTTTGTTATTAAAAGCAGATTACAATTGGACCTTGATCGGACCTTTTCTTGACTGATAATAAGTTTCTAAAGTGAATGATTATTTATGTAAATAAAGGAATAAATCTCATAGGATTTTTATTTTATTATCATGCTTTGTTTATATGCCTAAAGTATTATATTCTATGTAAATACTCATGTCAAATAAGTCTAGTATGCACCTAATTGTGAAGTATGTGAATATTTGCATCTCGTACTTGCAATAACGTAATAAGTGAAAAAAATCAAGTTACTATAGGTACTTATTTCATATAATTCAGCTTGTAGATTGAAACTAAAGTCGTGTTTTGACACTATGCTGTATATTATAAAAATAAATGTACTATTTATTCTGGATTCACAATTGAATCATAAAACAGATGGATTTATCTTTCAGATTAAAGTTATCTTTAATCACACAGACACGAAATGTTTATGATCTTTGCGATAGAGATTAACAACACTGAAAAATATTATTGTTCCTAATTTTTTGTTATATAGAGGATTTCTTAAGAAATGTATGACACATTGACGAAGAAAATCCTGACTCCACACTCCACAGGACAAAATTAAGTATGAAATTATTTTTAGACCGAGAAAAAGTCACACAGAAAAGTCTATTCAAAGCGGGCATTGCAACAAAATGTAAAAGCCGGTAGAACGGTCGAATTAATATAAGTTAAATCACATTTTTTCGCTGAATAAACGTTTCTACAGCACAATAAATGTTCAGAGGCAAACGAAATTGGCTGTCCTGTAAGCGGAATAGATTGGTGCACTTAGAAAGGTATCAGTGAAGTCTTTTAGCTCTTATTCAAAGGGTATAGACGCTATTTTTGCGTGACACGACTTGAAATGGTCAAGTTTATTGTTGCAAATGCATAATGGTCTGTAACTAAGAGGGTAGTTTCCGACTGATTGTAGAAATGTAAGTTTGGAGTGTTTGCTCAAGATATATAGCTCGTTTTGGTTATATGTTGCATAAAATTGCTTATATTATGTATGATATAACTTGTAATAAAAGTTATTTACGAAAAATTGCACTATTTACACTTCTGTATATGAGAATAAATGTTTTTTGTGCATATTTTTGATTAAGAAATGTCATTGGTACGTAAATATCGTGTCCATTGAATTACAAAAGAGGATTTAAATATTCAATCATTTTCAAAAACCTATTTGAAAGGCGTGCAAATATTTATATTGAAATATATGATTATGTACACAAGGATTAAACTAGAAACAAACAAATTCAAAATTACTGCTATAAAATAATAGTTGACTACAAACAGTTAATTAAAAATGAATGAAATTCCTTCACGTTTTAAAAGTTAGTTAGGTACATCTTTAAAATCTTTTATATATAAAAATGAATCGCAAAATGTGTTGGTAAGCGCATTACTCGAGAACGGCTGAACCGATTTCGATAATTCTTTTTTTATTATATTCCTTGAAGTACGAGGATGGTTCTTATGTAGAGAAAACGTAAACATGTACCACGGGCGAAGCCGGGGCGGACCGCTAGTACCAAATATTTCAGGCATACTGAATACTCATAATTAAATTAATTATTAATATAAGTTTTCATAACAACTTAACTAAACTACAATATTCTTCAATTTGTGAGAGATGATTCAATGCGTTAAATTTTTTCTGTCACCATCTTTTAAGTTCCGCCAAATTGTCAAATAGAAGTGTAGTATGTAAATGAATACATAATATGCACATACATTGTGAGCATCTGCGCAAAGAATACATTACGCAAATGCCGAGATTTTAGTTAGAGAATTGATAAAGTGTAGGGAACTACACCCTACACTGTGTATAGTTGTATATATTGTATATATTGTTATTGTATATTGAGCATATAGTTTAATATTATTAACTATACGCTCAATGTAAGTAAGAACTACAAGCTACATAATATAAAACTCAAAGATAAATTGTATGTGTCTGGTTGTAGTATAAGAAATGAATGAAAAATATTTAATGAACTAAAATAAAACAGTTTTGAATTAAACACATGAAAGAAAGTTGTGATAAAATTTAGCTAAATGACATGTAGATTTCCTTATGTTTGTTTGTTTGAACGCGCTGATCTCAGGAACTACTGGTCCGATTTGAACAATTCTTTCGGTGTTAAATAGTCCATTTATCGAGGAAGGCTGGCTGGCTATATATCATCACGCTAAGACCAATGGGAGTGGAGCACTGCGGGTAAAACCGCGGGGCACATCTAATATTAAAAAGGGGGACATCTTTGAATAACATGGACAAAAAAATAGGAAAATTTCTATTTCTCTAACAAACTAAAATGACTGTACCGATTCACATAAAATTTATATCTCAGAACACACTCTAACCTCAAGTAAAAACAACCTTCAAAAAACAGAAAACCGAATAAATAAAATAAACACAAATAGAACTCGCAAATATACTCCGACCTCACTCACAAACTCTCAACATCAATTAACATAATCAAAACTCATTCAACAAATGTAACGAAACTTAACGCAAGTTCCAAGTGCAAATAATTGTTGTCCGGACAGGAAGACATATTGAATCAATTTGTTTGCACAATTCTAACCCGGGACTGCGTATAAATCACACATCACTATGAAATATTGCCTACATAAACCAGTCTAAAATGACCCCTCAGTCCTATCATATGAACACAAAATAGAGGCAAATATCTATGGCCAATGTTTGAATAAAATTGTTCATAGTTCGTTTTATACGGAGTTTATTCAATTATATTTTATAGGCTGTAAAATATGTTGTGAATATGAAATTTTATTGTCTCGTTTAGGTGTGTGTGTTACGGAAGCTTTGTCAGTAATAAATTACTTGTATTGGAAGTTAAAAGATATTTTTTATATCCATTTGACTAGTGATAAGCTGTGTACGTAATTAGAGAGAAAAAAACATTTTAACTATTGTAATATAAACAAGTTTGATAAAAATAGAATAGTATGATATAAGTAAACCATTTCATTACCATCTTCAAAACTAAAACGGTAAAAATGTGTTTTTTTTTTTAATTTCATGGGTTCTACTCAAATCAAGTTAAAAAAAGTCACTTTACTTAGTAATAAAACGTATCTTTGCAAATAATTTCCGATTCTTGTCTCAACTAGCTATCTAGTTCTCATAACTTTGTAGGAGTACCCAGACATTATCACTTGTCAATTCTATCAATAGACAACAATTTCCATTAAACTATTGTATATTTATTTAAACCACTGATTGACGTAAAGATTCCTTGTCAAAATTCACGTTACCGATATGACGAAGGGCCCGGTATAAGCATCAAAGAATTTTCATTAGGCCAAAGTAGAATTCATTTCCTTTGAACCGATGAGTTTTAAGTTTTAGGGGATATTAAAGGAATTTTCATAATCAATCATCTTTACATTTATTTTATGTATAGATTACCAACTTTTTAATACCTTTTTGATTGTTTTATCGGCATTCATACTCGCGAGAAGCCAATCTCGGTAACTTTTTAAATGGCAAGGTTTTGATAAAATCTACGTAATGTTTGAATAGCCTTTAGAAATTTGCTGCGGCCCTTCACAATGGATTGATTCATTGCTTTCTAAAAGGCGTTTTTTGAAATACTCAAATAAAAACTCAAATTCACAAAAACACAAACTTTTAATAACTCCTATTTTTGTAAGATTAGGTAAAAAATAACTAACAATTTAAATTGAAACCAGTAACAATTTCAAGTAGTTGTAGCTCAGTTCTTTTCGCTGTATCTGCTCAAATGGTAAGTAAAATAAATGACCCTGTCCTGAGTCAATGCGACATCATCAATGACGAGGTGCTTCCATCTCATAGAACTTCTGATTTGTTTAATATCTAAACTATTGACTATTTTAATTTTACATGTTTTACAAAATGATTTTATGCAAACAATTGAACAATAACTTTTGAACACATTTAACATAAACTAAAGATCACATTTAACATAAACTAGTTTATTGAAAAGTTCACCAATAACCGAACAATACGACATTCACAATAAAAATCATAACCAACCAAACTACTACACGCAAATAAATTCAAAGCATACAACTGAGCTGAAACTCAAGTGGCAATGGGCTGGACACATAAGTCGTTATACTGACGGACGTTGGACATCAGAAACATCATTGTGGAAAGGACCAGAAGGATTGAGGAATGTAGGTAGACCAATCAGACGGTGGTCTGATGACATTGTCGATATAGCTGGGAAGGACTGGGTTTCCTGCGGTAAAGACCGGCACAAGTGGAGGAAGATGGAGGAGGCCTTCACCCAATGTGGGATCCAACACAACAACTAATATTTATGTAGTAATTGATAATAAATTTCACATCTACTTACTAACACAAATTGTAAAATTGTAAAACTGTCAAATTTAAATTAATATGTAATTAATTGTAATATGTAATTAATGTATTACTAACAAAAATTGTAAAAATTGTAAAACTGTTGTGTGGAAATAAAAGGCTTTTTTATTTTTTATTTTATTTATTTTATTTTATACAACTGAGCACCGCAAACGTTTTGTCTCCGATAGCATCAAGTACTCTCGTCAAGGAACAAAAAAACAAAGCCAAATGAAACGAGGAACGGGATAAACAAAAAACAGAGGGGCCCTTATCGTAAGGCCCTTTCCCTCCAATGACTCCCTTTGAGCTGATTTCTTATTGAATTCAACTTTAAGAACGTTTACGGAGGAATTCTGAACGATATAAGGAAAATTTTATATCGAATAGAATGCGAAAATTATCTCATTGCGTATCAATATTTATTTTATATTTATGTTTTATTAAATTGGTTTGGTGATGATGAATTATGTTTCAAAATAAAGAATTCATATTACACACAATTATATTCATTGTTTTACTGTTTCCCCCTTAGTTTCCCAAGATGCAAAAATTGTGGGGTGTTATTATTTTGTTATCAGTCGTGTTTTATAAAAAATGAAAAGCGTTAACAATTCATTTTACAGTCTTCATTTAATATTGTATCAGAATTCTTGAAAAATAGTTCTTATTTATAACTAAATATTAACGCTAGCCGTCCATCCATTTCAATTTTCCATTACCCATCGAATAAATCATGATAAAAGTTTATTTATTTCTCAAATATAAAATGGAAGACTCGTGTGTGCTTCTACCGCATAATTTAATATTTATGTCCATTTAAATGTTCTGAAATCAACATCTTTTGGCACTCACAGCTAGATGTTCACATATTTGGCCGCAAACTTCAACAATCGGGGCTCATTCTTGATCGTGATCAACAAAGTCGCCAACTTTAGGATTGTCACAATGATATTTTAATGGTTAACTAAAAAACTTGGTATGTGTTTCAAATCCAAAGTAGGATTGTTATCATTGGACTGCTGTTTTATTGATAAATTAAACTAAATACCGTTTTACTTTGTATTTCCATAGTGCTTTCCCTTGTCACAATAGATTTCAATTTCATTACATAATATCTTTGACTGGAAAATAAAGTTACAGCTACGAGAATTTCCTAAGCAAGCAAGGCACAAAAATTATATAACACCTGATTGTACCCTTAAATTTTTAAAGTTAGTTTTTAAACCTTAAAGTTAAAACATATAAGTATCTACAACTCAGCTTAACGTAACACTATACAGTTATGTACACTAAAAAGCTATTTTTACAAAGGTGACAGCCCTATCCAAGTCTAAAAAGTAAAGATAAATAAAATTTAACGAGCAGGAGGCGAGCCAGCAGCCCATGTAAACACGGAGACGGTAACTAGTATCGTGGGGGTGAATCTCTAAATGAAATTTATGCACTTGCATAATGGAATTTGTATTTGTTTAAAATTGGCAAAGCTTCGTTAAAGGCTATGTATGAATAGAGTTAGTTAATTATCTACACGTATATTATAATATTTGAGGAAAGATTTCATTGTCTGTATGTACAAATAGTAATTCACAATTATATCGATTGAATTTTTGAACATTTTTTTACCCAAGAAAACTACTATACTTTAATGACACCTATTTTCTTTGTAGATTTTACCCCGAAATATTATAACTAGAACGTAATTCCTCCTAATAAATATCACAGTTTGATAAACGCCTTTAGATTCATATCTATACTTTTAATATTATAAAGCTGTAGAGTTTGTTTGTTTGAATGCGCTAATCTCAGGAACTACTGGTCCGATTTGAAAAATTCTTTTGATGTTATATATAGATAGCCCATTTATCGAGGAAGGAATAATATATATCATCACGCTACGACCAACAGGAGCGTAGCCACGCGGGTGAAACCGCGGAGCGCAGCTAGTTATTAATAAAACATTATACCCATTCTTAAATGAGATACATTTTAATAAAGATTCAACTGAAACAACAGAAAATAACAAACCTGAACTTATTAAAGGAAACCCTGATCTATAAGCGGTCGGTGAATATAAAACTACAATATGAGATAGCAAAGTTAAAATTGTTGTATTATGCGAATCATGGCCCATAAAACACTTTGTTAAATGTGCGCGCGTTTTACAATTGAGTTAAATGACTGTATATTCAGAGTAACATTAAATTGCTTGTGAAAATTTTCCCGCTCATTTTAACCTTTTCTAGTCCGAGCGTGTATCTTATGCTAGTGCAGTGTGTAGTAATTATGATAAATAATTAATGTTATTCCAATATCCAGGCATACTGTAGCCCAAGTACACTTTTTGTCAAGTTTATGTGCACTTTTTAGCACGATAGAGACACCGATCTTATAAATAAAAATAAATATGTTTATTAACTGCATTTATTTTGAGGTATAATTTACAACGAGGCGCTTTTGGCAAAATTATTCTAATAATAAGTAAATTTCATTAATTATTTTCATTGTAATAATATTGTGTTGATAGAGTGGTAGAGTTTTCATTAATTGAATATATATTTTAATTTGAATTAAATATATAATCTACCCATTTTTACACAGAACAAAAATTAAATAATACTTGTAATAACTAAAATGCTATGCATCATCGAACTTGATCCCGTATCTAAAAACACAATATTTAGGCCGTACATTCGAAACGTTATTAAAATCGGTTCGCTGTATAAAAATGAGGCATCACCTCCGTTTTATTCATTCGTTTCGTTGAAAATTATTTTCGTGAATGTAAATTAAAATGTAGAAGATGGCACATTAATCAACGCTTTGTTGAAATACAAGTTGACGTGAAATAATGTTTTTTGAAAAAGGTCTGTCTTGTAGTGTTGGGGGTAATGGCGGTTTTTATTTACAAACGACTTCAAAAAAGGAGCTTCTCTATTCGACTGTATTTCTTTTGGGATTTTTTACTGGATGAACCGATTTTGATGATTCTTTTTATATGAACGCTAGTTCCGGTTGGTCCCATTTTTTGTCCGGTTTTGATTATTTGTAGACGGTTGAGTTTTTCGTTTAAAAATAATTATAGTTTGGATTATTTCATTAGGTTGTTCTCAAATGTAAGCATGCAAGAAGCATACCAATATAATAAAAGTTTTATCATGTGCTCGATTAAGGTAAATGTTTTTTTTTAAGATTTTTGTTAAATGTTTTGGGATTTGGATACGATATAGCGATCTGTAATTAATATTTGAATAATCAATTTGATAAAATAAATTGAAGTTATTTGATTTTTTATAATTTTGAAGTCATTTTAAATATATTACCTCAGTACTTTCTTTCAGTTATTTTTAGGAGTAGTAGTAACATAAAAATACTTCTTAGGGCCGGTTTTTCAACGCTTGGATAAAACTTATTCGTCGAATAATGTATAAAACTACCATTTTAAAAACGTATTCTAATTGCCCGTATTTGACAGTTTACGTCACATTTTAATATTATCGTGTAATACTTTATTGGATGGATAAGTTTTATCCAAGCATTGAAAAATCGGCCCTTAATATAGGTACAATATATTTACTCCAACTATCATATTTGCATAAGAGTATTTGCAAACAGGAACCGAGTATTTATCTTGTATTTACATAAGTATGTTATATAATTTGCGTCAGAGAGCTGCATTATTTGTGTTCAATAAAAGTGAAAAAATAGCGAAGAAATATATAGGTACTTACCTACATTTCATTTTACAAAAACATCTTATTATATCTAGCTAGTGACCCACCCCGTACCCCGTACGAAGGTACGGCCAATGCGGTTTGAACATATAAAACTTACTCTTGAACCACTCTATCTATTGAAAGCCGCATCAAAATCTGTTGCGTAGTTTTAAAGAGCGAAGCATACATAGGGACAGAAAGACAGAGAGCAGGACTTCGCTTTAACTAAGTAATAAGTATGTAGAATTGTAGAGCTATTTACTTATGTTGTTTAAGTAAAAAATACTGAAGCTTGGGAATGAAACAAAAATAAACACGACTTCAATTACACAAACTTACATCTGGCTTTAAATAAACAAAACAAGAAACGTTAATTATAAAATAGTGTGCGAAACCACAAGCCAAGTTTTAGCAAGTACGTCGGGAAATAGCAAAATCTTTACCTCAAAGTTTCAATCAAATACCCCTGTACGTATTTTGACCTACTTCCTTCGCTATATTCGTGAGTTGTAATAAAATTTGTGAGTCAAAGTTTGTACAAATGCAATGTAGTTGTTGGCTCTTAATACAAAAGACTTTAATCGAATTTGCCTGCATCAAGAGTTTTTTTGTAACGTTGACTCAAGAAGCTTTTGTTACGAGTGCAATTTGATTATTTTGTGTTGGTGAAATTCATAAATGTTGTAAGGAAATTAAGGCAAATGTTGGCTAACAAACTCTTAACATTTTCGCAGTTTTTACCCTTACAGATTTAATTTCATAGAAGTGAGGTTGATGTAAAACTATATGTTGTCACACACACAAGGACAAAAACTGTTAGCCTATTTTAGTCTCAATTAAATTTTGGCCATCTGACCATAACTATGTGTGGCCAAATAAAACTTTAATTGGTCCTATGACCTAGTGCAATGGAGATAATCTTAACGTTGTGGCCGATAAATAAAATGCCGCAGATACTAAAACAAACATTTAGAGTCATTATCTATTGTAGATAATAAAATCAAATGTTTGGATTAGATAGCAGTGCAAAAAAACATTGATATCGTTGCAACCGTTCCAGAGATACAGCGCTACAGATAAAAAAAATACACAGAGCTTATCAATGCATTACTATCTTCATACAGAAGTTGTAATAAGGCACTAATGCCTATGAAATCATAATACGATTCCAAATTGTTAAGTCAAAATATGTAGTACATAAGATACCTCGTACGAAAAGATAACTTCTAACTACAAATCCAATACAATTGTCGCTTCAAGCGCTTCCGAATTTTATACGTTCAAACCGAACTCAAGCGCTGAATCGACTGCAAAAATACCACAGTTGACATTCCAATTATTATCAAGTCTGGATACGATGTTATTCCTTTATTTTCTGTGGAAATGAGAGGAACTCAAGAAATAATTGGTTCGATACTGAATAGATATTGATCTGTTTCTTTTTAATTTTTTTGTTAATGTTCTAGAGATTGCATTGTTAAGTGCAGCCGTTGGTAAAGTCATTTTATAGGTTTTTTACGGCTGCCACATTTTACTTTTAAGACAAAAATGGATTTCCTGTAAGTAATCGATTGTTATTCGTTGTTAACTAGAGTAATAAATATAAACAACTAATAATGCCGTGAATTAATGTATATGAATACACGTTAGAAGAAATGAAAGACGTTTTAATTACTTATTTGTGTATTTTGTTAAGTAATAATAAAAAAATAGTTTGGAAAATCCAAAAGTGCACGCCTCATAATTTTTTTTTAATAATTATTTATTAATTATTATTTTTGTTTATTTAATAACAATTAAACCACATCGAATCAGACCCTAAAAAATGAAAGGGTTCTATTCCTGAGCATACTCAAGCGTAAGAGAAAAAAAAAGACTCGATTAGTAAAGTATTTCGGTCGCTATCGTGTTAACAAGAAAATCCTCCGCACATACAGACACACGGACGTCCAAGACAGAACTTTTTTAAACTGTTTTTTAACTAATTTAAATAACAAAAATGACATCAAAAATATCATGAATGTTAAAAATAGTGTTTTTTCTTAATATGTGTGTGTATGTATTATCTTACAAGTGCAATGTATGATACATAAAGACATTTTAAGTTTGAAAAATCAGATGTTTTGCGCGAAGTGACAGTAGTACCCACCTCAACGCTTCGCTTATGAGGCGTGCAATATGCTCATAAAATACGACACATATATTTCTTAGAAATACTGATACATTTCATATTAAGATTTGCCTGAATAACATGAAATCTAAATCTATACATCCTCCAGCTAGGAATCATGCCGACATCCTCTTAAGAAACTCCTTAACAATGTCAGGATCAGCGTAATCAAACTTCAAATTAATATCTGTCCACTCCTTTTCTGTCTTATCAAACCAAATGTATTTTCCCTTGACATTCTCATCAGCGTCCAAAGCCAAATAAACTGGAGCTTCACTTGCCTCTTCAGGTGTTAACATACCAGTGTCCTTCGTCATTGATGTAACAACAAACCCTGGGTGAATGGAGTTGATGCAAATTCCTCTGCCTATATTCCTTTGTTGAATTCGCGTGTACGCACTCAGAGCTATCTTCGACACAACGTATGGATACAAGATTGTAATATTAAAGTCCTCAGCGTTAAACGTACCATTCTTAACGTTATCCAGGAACCAATTAGTAAAACCTTTCACATCGTCCAGCGTCGCATCTTCGCTACTTAACTTTTCAATCCAACATGAATTTTTTAGCTGAGATAAATGACCACAATCACTTGAAACGTTAATCACACGCGCTTTATCATTTAACAGCGGGAACAAACACTCTTCTATAATGAGAAGGCTGTTAAAATTGACATTGATCACGTTGTACGCATCCTCATACTTTGTGTTGAATTCGCTGATGACCGCTGCGTTGTTTATGAGTATATCTATGCCGTTATGGTTCTCTTTTATGTGATCTGCGAACGCTTGGACGCTTTTTTTATCTGTGACTTCGAGTTGATGGAATATCGGGTTGAACCCTTCGTTTTTTAGGCTGTTTACCGCGTCCGTTCCTCGCTTCACATCTCGGGCGGTTAGGTAGACGGTTTTTACACCGCGTCTACATAATTCCTTGACTATCGCAAAACCAATCCCCTTGTTAGCACCAGTAACGATGGCCACTTTATCAAGCATGTCTACGGTTCGACGTCGCGCGGAAGACTGAATTCTATATTGTTCTTTTAGCTTTAATGTAGTTTTAATTTTATCTATTGATATGCAGATATTATCTGACATTCGTGCTTGACATTGAATAATTTAAGTAATTGCCTTGAGTTTGTTTTTATGTTGGTTTGTATCTTTATGAACGTGAAGTGTGTACTTTGATATAAAATTTACATGCATCAATGATGATATTTAATCTGACGGCGTTTGCATTTTTTCTAGATAATACTAATTAAATAAATTGTATTGAACAAGACTAATTGGTGATGTTGATGCTTGATTAATAATTAACATAAATAATTGCATTTCCCATCAACTGTTTGTGTTTAAATTAACATGAATTGTAATTACATTTAATATGGAGCTGACAGGTACAGGTAATATAGGTTAAATAGATGTCTAGAAGCAATGACTTAATTAAGCTGTGTAACTCCAAGACGATTTAGGTAAAATTGTGTATTTGTCTATTAATTTAAGATACCTACCTTCTGTATACCTGTTTTGCTTATGTCTAGTTTATTTATATTTATTAACAACTAGCGGTCCGCCCCGGCTTCGCCCGTGGTACATGTTTACGTTTTCTCTACATAAGAACCATCCTCGTACTTCAAGGAATATATTAAAAAAAGAATTATCGAAATCGGTTCAGCCGTTCTCGAGTTATGCGCTTACCAACACATTTTGCGATTCATTTTTTATATAAGAAGATTGAATTTTGCTGCGTCGTTCAACCTTTAACCTTTATATATTTTATAGGATTTAGATACATCATTCGTTTTATTTATATTCAATTTTATTTAATTCACCTAATGCACAAACTATGAACTATATTATGCATGCTAATGTCTGTCCTCTTATTTTTGTATTAAACTATGTCGCATTGTAATTTGAACGTTACCATAAATAAATTAAAGATCAAATTAGGAACTCAATACACAATTACTACCTGATCGGTCACTGAGGATGAGCAAAAAAGGAGCCATTTATTTTTTAAGTCTCAAGGTCTGTTTTGATCTTACTATGTTTAGAGTTAAAGAGAATTCCAAGGACTTCTTGTTTGTTTTAGGTAAACGAAATAAAAGTTATGAAATTATGAGTGATGCAGGTTTTTTTTAACTCTATCAGAGAATGATATAATTGTAGGTTTATCCAGAAAGATAAAATAGGATATTATAGTCAATATGCAATCCAGACAATGATATCTGATATTATAGAATTATTTTTTGTATGTATGTTTAATACATCTTTCCTCACCAACTATTGTGTTTGCTTTCTCTACAATAAAAAGAAAACATGTTTTACTCATTTACTGTTTATTTATTATTTCTTATTTAATGATGTTTTGGAAGCATTCATAGCATTTCATTCATTCATTCATTTTTAAGCATAAGAGGGCACATAATTGATTTTTTAATGCTATTAATAAATAAATAAATATAAATATTTCCGAACAATTTTCACACACGGCACGATCGGACCCTATACTAAGCTTTCGCTTGTGTTATGGAAACCAGATGGCTGATAAACATACATTACTAATTATATAATTTTTAATACACCACTTATATAGATAATGAACACCCAGACACAGACAAAACATCTATGTTCATCACACAAATGTTTGCCCCAAGTGGGAATCAAACCCACGACCTCTGACTTGGAAGGCAGGGCCACTACCAACCAAGCCAACCGGTCAGTCGGTACTACCTACGTACATACAATAATATGTATATTGTATATTGTGATTCATTGGTTCAAGTAAATAAGACTAACATTCCATGCTGAGTAGATATTTAGCGAAAGGTGGATAAACTCGCTTCCATTAAGGCTTCCATATGAGCCCTAGTCACGGAAGAACCGAATAAAATGATACAAACGACCCATTGAACCTACTACTATCACGGTATAATATGTTGAATTGAACCTCTTATTACTTAAAGGATTGGCAATCGTAAGTTATGTTAAACCTTGTATGGCTCTTATTAACAAAGGGAATGATAATGATAAAAAATAGTATCTAGATGACTATTCATCACTTTACAATTCTTTTTTTTTTTTTAATTCAATGATCATGGTTACAATTCTGATGTTATACAATAATGAAGAATTTTAAACCTTATAGATTTCCGACTCAAGAATTATATTCGGTGTGTGATGTTCTTACAGTTCGAAAGCTTTACGTATTAAATATTGTTCTGAAACAACACAAAAGTTTAAAATATGATCCTAAAGTTGATAATAGAAGGAGGAAAACATGTGTGGTTCCCAATGTACTTGTTAAGACCGCATATGCTCGAAGACAACAGGCTAAACAATCTTCTTGCCTATACAACTTAATAAATAAAGCCTTAAATATATACCCTAACACAGCGAAGGAGTGTAAATTGCAACTAATTAAATGGTTAAAAAATAAAAATTATGAGGAAATAGAAGACTTATTAAAATTAAATAAAATAAAATAAAATAAATTAAAATAAAGCAACATATTATATAATATACACACTACACACACACTCTCTCACAAACACACACGCACATTCACACACTCACACACACACACACACACAAAATATACACTCGTTCTGTTCCCTATAAATAATACATATATCTAAATAATTTTTACATATTTCTCTTTATATAAGAAAATGTTATTCGTGTAACACTTAAGCATAATGTACTGTCGGAAGAGCGAGATGTCCTAACACAAGCTGTTAGCGATCGACATAGCGTCATTGTATATATGTTTAGTTAATTTGTTAGTGTAGATTAAAATTAGAAGATAATATAGACCGCATGATTTGTACTGCGAGTCGCTTATGAATAGGTTTAAGCATTGAGATGAGAGTATTGCACCCCATACCGTATTGTAATGTTTAAATGTTTTGTTTTAATTTTATATTTAAGTTATTAAGTATAGTAATTACTAGATGTTTAATTACGACATTGTGTTTTGGAAATTTTGGTTACATGATGATTTATATCGCTCACTTATATGTAATGTGATGACTGTACATTGAGCACTTACAAAATAAACGCTCACTTATGTTGTGATGACTCGTAAACGTGCATATACATTTTAGTAATGTGTAAAATGTATATATAAATTCAGTAATGTGTAGATATTTTTTGGAAATAGATATTGTATACGAATAGTAAACCTGTATGTTATGTCGTGCATAAGATGTATTTATTGTTTTAATTGTAAATGATTTTGTATAAGGTTTGCTTTTAATAAAGTTACGAGCAATTAGAGGGTTGGTTGATAACGAAACGGGCGCACGGTTTGAGCATAACGTACGGGCTCTACGGGCTAAACGTGTATAAAATCCCCACGGCGAGCGTAGGCAAATCAGTTCTCGGGAGTCTACGGTACGGAACACAAGTAACCTACGCGACTATCACCAGCCCTCGAAAGGAAGAAACGCTGACTTTTATTTCGCTACGTTATTTAGCGAAGCCCGCGTGCTTTGCTCGCGGAATAAATTCCTCGCGTCTATACCTACGGGCTGTGACGGCATAGTACGTTTTAACGGACGCTAGCAGAAGCGACGGGAGTGAGCGTGAACCAGCGTTCGAAGGCGTTCACTCAGCGGAGATAGACATACGTTGTGTATCGGCCGTGCACAATATATTGCGTGACCTGCGTACGAGCAAGATCGTACTGCGCCTACGCCGCGATATACACGGTCATACATTTTCCGTTTCCGCACCACAACACAAGCATTTAATTGCTTACAAGGATGTCTCAATGACTGTTAAATTGTAATACTATTTGTTACAGAATAAATATTTTTGATTTTTTGATTTTGAAGTACAGCCGTATCCTACCCGTTAAGGCATATGGAATTAAAAAAAATCCTTTTATTAAAATCTTCATTAATTATATAAATAATGAATTGCTTCATTTGTTCAAATGTAATTTTGGAATGACAACGTTCATATTGCTTTCTTTTGGTTTTGTTATTTTTTTTTTTCTTCAAAGTTTCTTCTGATAATTATAAGTTTTATCTTTAAAAAGTATCACTAATTTATTAAATATATAATATATACATTAAAGTACAATACAAACTCACCCAATAATTGAATTCATTCAAATTGGTAAAAGAATGCAATTTTAAGAAGATTTTCCGCAAAATCTCCAGAATGGTTTAAATAAGTGTTTCAAAATACTTTTTAAAAGTGAATAATTTTTCCTCCGTCGCTTCGCTTTTGCCTTATCATGAAGAAACAATTTATCTCTCTCAAGACCGAATTAAATTTAGAAATTAGGAAAAAATTACAAGTCTTATTTTTTGTTATTAATCTACAGTAAATTGTAAACCTTTCTTTAGAAAAACTTGTAGTAAGTTTTTTTTGGATATTAAATTTAAACGTTTCTTCATCATCATTCTTCGCGTTTAAGAACCACAGGCATCATAATTATGATATAAATATTATGTAAAATTTAAAGGTAAAATTGACTTTTTTAAAGCACTCATTTCTCTATTACTTTTTTATATTTTTAAGACGTAACCACCCAGCTAGCAAGCATGTACATATGTTTACGTTGCAACATGTATTACATACACCCTGTTTTGTTTATAATTTACTAGCTTACCGCCCGCGGCTTCGCCCGCTTTGTCTAAAACCTAATAAATTATATACTAAAACCTTCCCATTGAATCACTCGTTCTATTAAAAGAAACCGCATCAAAATCCGTTGCGTAGTTTTAAAGATTTAAGCATACATAGGGACATAGGGACAGAGAAAGCGACTTTGTTTTATACTATGTACCTAGTGATGATGAAGAAGTACTTACAAGTTTTCATTCAAAACAAAATCGCGTTAATAATTGATGGCGCACACGTAACATGTATCCAATTTAAACATAAATCAGTATAACATAAAAGACCAGCATGATTACATCAAGTTTCATCCTTCGGGAGATCCCAAACTTACCTTATCGGGATCGCTGTGAACATTCGGTTTTACCCTCGGAGGAGGTTTTATAAGGCAAATCTGAATTTTATTCAGGGTCACTACGAGGATCAGTCAAAATTTGATACCTTTTGATCCTTAGTCTTGTGGGTACTTCCTATAATAGTAGCCCTTTTTATGGTAAATTTCTCTTTTTGTTTTCAGCGAAAATTGTATAGGATTGCAGATCCAGGTATAATATTTATTTATTTATAACACTTTATTGCACAAACAAAATTAGGACAAAAATAACATTAAAATACAAAAGGAAGGCATAGTTTGTACAAGAGGAGATTGCTAAGCAGCAATCTCTACCAGGCAACCTGATGGGAAAGGAAATGTATGATACTATCTGACAGGCAACAGAATGCTAAAGAAAATCAAACCCACACATAAAAAAAGACGGGTTGCACTCCGGGAGTGCCGGCAGAAGTGAAAACTTGATTATTAACGTTGAGCATGTTTGATATCCATCCGTCTTACGCTTTTTCGATCAGGTCACGTGTCCTGACGCGAGTTTAAGATTTTATACCCATTACAGAAAAAGTGTTCAACGCCGCTAAAGAAGTTTTCACTTCAAAAATTAAAAAATAATTTGGAAAATCCAAAAGTGCACGCCTCATAATTTTTTTTTAATAAATATTTATTAATTATTATTTTTGTTTATTTAATAACAATTGAACCACATCGAATCAGACCCTGAAAAATGAAAGGGTTGTATTCCTGAGTATACTCAAGCGTAAGAGAAAAAAAAAGACTCGATTAGTAAAGTATTTCGGTCGCTATCGTGTTAACAAGAAAAAGGATCCGCACATACAGACACACGGACGTCCAAGACAGAACTTTTTTAAACTGTTTTTTAACTAGTTTAAATAACAAAAATGACATCAAAAATATCATGAACGTTAAAAATAGTGTTTTTTCTTAATATGTGTGTGTATGTATTATCTTACAAGTGCAATGTATGATACATAAAGACATTTTAAGTTTGAAAAATCAGATGTTTTGCGCGAAGTGACAGTAGTACCCACCTCA
>CAJQZN010019511.1:0-20848 GCA_907164685.1 Colias eurytheme | reverse complement strand
GGCCAAGCCACATATTTTGACTAAGGTGTAGAGTTTGTGAGGTTAGGCCTTGTAGAGTTAGGGCGTGTAGTGTTAGATGCTTGGCTCTACATGAGATCTGATAACTTTTTGACAGTGCGAGTCATATGGGCTAACCTTGGCAACATTTTACATGAAAATGTTTTTGGTGGGATTTCATTTCTTTTTGTAAGTTGTTTGTAACAATTTTTTTTTTAACAAGGAGTACCTATACATATATTTATATCTAGGGGAACCAAGTTTTAGATTATTAGATTAGACCTCTAGCGTCATCAAAATTTAATTTAAAATTACAGGTCTCATACAAACTCCCATCCCCTAGTTTAAGGGGTTGGGGGATGAAAGTTACAAGTTTTATAATTTTTTTGTTGTTTGTGTGCTAATACTAGCTTACATACAAAATTTCAGCTTTCTAGGACATTCGGAAATACCTTAAGAATTTTGATGATCATCAGTGAGTCAGTGACGAAATTAGCGTTTTTTAGATATAAATAAAATCTGAAGTATAAAAGCTAATGTAATTAAAACTTAATATTTTCAATAAGTCCGCTATTGACAATATATCCCGAAAATTTTGTTGATCTAGCATAATCCAAACCCAAGTTATGAGGGTTCAAAAAAACGTCGAAGCGCTTCGAGAAAAGGTAGGTAGTGCCCGTGCGCGTAGTCGCTTGGCTCGTCTTGGCGGGGGCACTACCGTGCCCCCAGATATTTTGCCCGCAAATGTCCTTCCACATTTGCTACATGTCGTTGTTTTCGTAAATCTTTTAAATGTATTTCATTGAGCTAGGTGCAGTGGCATGCAAGGAAGTCCTTAGACTAGGAAGCTTAAATTATGGATATATGAAATTATTATTTCAGCAGCATGAAGCAGCATGCAGCAGCATGAAGCAACTTATTGTTTTTACACTCCATGTTTATCATCAAGTTATTACCGTATAAAGTAAAGGCTTTTTTTGCATTCGTTATGAATATAAATACATTTATAAACGAAACGGTCAAAGTAAATTGCACAAAATGATATTTAAGTACCTACTGTGAAAAAGTTCTTACAAAGAGGTTTTAATAAATTTAAGAACAGTGATTTTTTCCACTCCAAGAAACTTGCTAAGCTCATTAGCTAAAAACTTTATCAAAGTATTTTTCTTCTAAAATAAGTATTAATAAGCGAAGGTACTTTTGTTCTGTAAGTATATCAAAAGTTCTGTACAAATTACAAGTATTTAGTTCTCTAAAAAAAAGAATAAAGTTTTTATAACATTGTTAGCTTTTTGGTGAGGTTAGTGACTCTGTTTCTTACCAAAAATATACAAAAATGCTGCTTATTATATAATCTATAATAGTCAGTTTTAATGTGTGAATGTAATGCTTTTCAGGGTTTAATCATGCAGTATTTTGGTATCTCAGTATCTTTCTTTCTTTCTTTTCAGTATCTATCCTAAAATTCAAATTCATCGCAGCCAATTCAACTGATTTGGGTGACATCGGAACATACGCTTACGCTTTTTAATACTCATACTACAAGATAGTAATAGCTTAACCACCACTCAATATACAGAACTAGCGGTCCGCCCCGGCTTCGCCCGTGGTACATATTTCGCAATAAAATGTAGCCTATGTCCTTTCTCAGGTATCAAAATATCTCCATACCAAATTTCATGCAAATTGGTTCAGTAGTTTAGGCGTGATTGAGTAACAGACAGACAGACAGAGTTACTTTCGCATTTATAATATTAGTATGGAAGTATGGTTAAAGAGAAAAACGATAAACACACTCAAGATTAGTCGGAAACATGTGTATCGGACGGATATTATTAATTACACCTTAATTACTGCTTAATTGGCGTAATTAATCAGCCCAGACCAATGGGCATTAAATATTGACGCCATGTTTTTCGTTTACCATCGACAGGTACACAAATGGGTTCGTTTTCATAGCTACAGATTAAATAAACGCAAATGTGTGGTTTTATTGTTTTGATAGTGTTTTTTATCTGTGCGGTTGCTGCCGAATGTTTTGCCATTTGTTTTTAATTATTTCGTTACGAATGATAAATCTTTACTATATTTTAATATTATAAAGGTGAATAGTTTGTTTGTTTGTTTGAACGCGCTAGGAACTGCTGGTCCGATTAGAAAAATTATTTCGGTGTTAGATAGCCGATTCATCGTGGAAGGCTATATAAAAATATCATCACGCTAAGACGAACAGGAGCAGAGAGAGTAATAATATAAGTGTAACGACAACGTATGAAGTTCGATGTATTTTTTGTCTACGTAATAATAAGATTGATGTAAGTATTTGGTATATTCTCCATCGTTGTATTTCCTTATAAGCAGCCTGTTGTAACACCTTCGCGTCGGAATCACACTTTTTACTCCTACAAAACAAACCTCAAGATTTCATACCCACAAAATAATGAAACTTGACGCTACACAAAATATGTATCCAGGATAATCTCGAGAGAGCTAAAATATTAAACGCTATAAATCACAGCAAGCGATTCTTGAGATAATTCTTCTTGTTATTAAAATAGAAAGCTCTCAGTGATCAATCACGGCTGTCCTCACTCAACACTGTTATTTTTAACGTTTCTCTGTAAATTACGCTGTTGTGTGTCATCTGTTAATAGTTTTATGTGCTACGAACTGTTGAAGAATATTAAAGTAATCAAAAATGAGTTCTTAATATGATTACGGCTTATAATAAGAACAATTTATACAATTTATTTACTCAATCGCATGGTTGTGTGGTTACATAACATTTGGAACTTCCCTGTTAAGTCAAAAATAACCTGTGGTGGAGAAATTCCTTATGTTGGTAATAATATCTAAAGCTTATAAGATTAGAAGCAAAGTACGTGAAATTATTGTGAAGTCAGTGTATAATTTAAGCATCTGAATTAAGTTTATTGATTCAGTTCTATGCTATGTCAGAAAACATATAGCTGTTTATTAAGTGTGTTAACAATTTTGCTTTTAAAAATGTTTGTCAAGTATCCAATACTTATTTCATTAAAGTTTCACAAATATAACAATCGTCCATCTAAAACACATAGCTCGATTAGATATATTATTACCAACACATACACAATTTCACTCAGTAATTTAATCAATAATACACACCTTTTAGCACATCAAAGAGTCACTAAAAGTTTTTCCAAGAATTAAAACATCCCTCCTAATCCCTTATACCAACTAACAGTTTACTTACGAGTTAGCTAACAGGGGATATACACAAACAGTATAGGGTACAGTGGGGTGAGGTTGTGGAGATTAATATTTTCAGTTTATCATTTACCTGCCAACTTAACTAGTACGTTACTACATTATATTGATGTACGTTGTGTGACTGCGACCTTGAAGAGATGAGTTAGGTGCTGTACAAAATTGATTGCGAATCGATTTTGGATACTAAATCCTATCAAACTGTAGGTATTTTCTATTTAATTAGTAACAATAGATTTGAATATAGTTAAACATACTCCAACATTTATTCATTGTTTTCTTTGATCGAAAACCTTAAATATTCGGAGCAAATTTAGTACCAATTTAGTGTCTGTTTTCTTATTCATTTTTCATAATTCGACCATCATCCCTGTATAATATTTAAAATTAATTATACCAAGGTTTAAAGTCCCTAAAGATTTCAAACAGCGCATATTAATATTCGTTAATTACGCATTAACATTGGCAACATATTCTAATAGACCTCTCCCCTATTCCCGCTAATAGAAAGAAACCCCTATGAGCGAATAAGACACCAATTTGCACTTTTACAAAACATGTAATTTTCATTCCCCTGGCCTATGACGTCATATCAGCCAGGGGATTGGTTGAAATGATGCCACGTGGTCGCCACGCGCCGCGTTTTTGGCAAATTAGCTGGGGTTCTATTGAATTCTAAATTTAAAAGTCTAAAATTCTGAATTCGAAATTAAGTATGTAATATATTATTTCATTGGTTACTGGTTGACTACTCAGATTTTTTTTAATTTAGACTTGAATTTAGGTATTATTATATCATCAAAGTAATTCCTGTTTGGTATACGGCTAGTAAAACGCAATAGTTATTGTAGAGACAAATATGAAATGAGATAATTAAACTTTCTCGATCGAATTATTGCGTAATTCAACGATTAGAGAAATTAATAATTTGGAATCATCCCTTTCTCTATAATTGAGTATAAATTCGAATCAATATAGTTCTATCCCATACTCTCAAAATGACGTTCACATATAAAAAAAAACATACATGAGTCACCTTCTAAGCCACCCTCACAATACATACAAACAAACATTTTTCACATTTATACTATTATGTAAACATCTAAGATGAAAACGGTGACGTCAGAATAGTATTTGATTTCGATCTATTCAGCTATATTTTACGTTGTAGAGATCCAACTGTCCAAGGGATGATGAAAAAGGTACTTAGATATTGAATAAATATTATACGATGATCACAAGCTATAAAAATACACTTTTATAACATAAGCTCTTGAATTTATTGTATTGTCACCGATCCTTGATAAGTAAGTACCTATACTAAGGGCTGATTTTTCAATCCTTGGTTAAAACCTGCTGTTAAAACTTATTCGTCGAATAATGTATAAAACTACCATTTTAAAAACGTATTCTAATTGCCCGTATTTGACAGTTTACGTGACATTTTAATATTATCGTGTAATACTTTACTGGACGGATATGTTTTATCCAAGCATTGAAAAATCGGCCTTAAGTCCGAATTAAATAAATAATAAATAAAATTAATTTATTTCAGGCCACATAGCCCATATTAAATCTTTTCCTTTAATGTGGGTCAAAATCAATTCTACAGGAGTCGTTTACAAACAAACATACTTAGGTATAAAGAGGTCAAGCTAATAAAATCGTGTTCAAATCAGTAAAATATGTTGGTTTTCAGTATTAAAGTTTGTAACCGAAAAAATAAGGAAAAAATATTTTGCAAGCAGAAGTCGCGGGGTATAACCTAGCTATAAGTTTGATTTACAAAAGCCGACACCCCCTTTATAAAAATGAGTCACCCTGCGGGGATTAAACGCAGATTCTCTTTTCTATAAATAATGAAATAAGCAATTATGTTTGTATATCATAATCGTCTTAACGTAATGCAATAAGGTTTAGAATTGGATAACACAGTGATGCAACGTGAAACTATGACTGTACAACTACTGTACATAAGAATGTACAGTAGGTATACTATATATAATAACTGAATAAAAAGTTTATAGTTACTTTTTTGTTTGAATATTATCCTCCTTTCTACGTATTAGATTCCAAATAATTTAATATTTAGCCCATTAAAAAATCAGGACTTGCTTTACATAATATTATTAAAATTATACTATTCGTGTACACAGTACATAGAATTCTTTACATCACCGTACGAAGCCATAAATTGTCTTAGATATAATATCTTCAAATGTTATTGGATTAACCTGATTTCTGTATTGTCATTGTTCACCTACTTCCAATCTTGGTTAACTAATTTCCCGAACTCTATACTATTTTTTTATTTTATTTTATTTATTATTTCTATTTGTGTTGGTATTAGTATTTATTTATGAACCATTTTCACATTGTAACTATTCCTTTTTATTTATTGTGCGAACATAAGTTTACAAGTACTTCTAGTAATGTAGGTAATTGTTCTAATTTAAGTTTTAAAACAAAATATAAGTAACTAGCGGTCCGCCCCGTCTTCGCCCGTGGTACACATTTTGCAATAAAAGGTAGCCTATGGTCTTTCTCAGGGCTTAAAGATTATCTGTGCCAAATTTCATCAAAATCGGTCCAGTAGTTTATGCGTGAAAACCATACATACATACACACATATATACAAACCATTCCTCTTTATAATATTAGTATAGATGTGCGCTTGTCTATAGTCATTCTCATGTAAAATTAGTCACGATACATTCAATTCCATAGACCTAGTTAAGAATTTGGTATTTAATAAATCGATTGAATTCATTAAATTATTATCTATTCTATCTCTATCTTAAACAAACATTTAATACACATTTTATTTTCCTACGTATAGTAGTATTTTATACACATTTCACTTCTTTCCCTATAGATTTACTTCTATTCCCTTCCATTTATCTTGCAATACAATTATTCGTAACACAATCAACGGTTGTGGTTTGTCTAACTCGGGTTTCATCAAAGCATATGATATTTGCTTCAATGAACAAGTTTATGGGCCAATAGCCTCTACGTACCAATTTACAATTTCAACCGATATAAATGATAATTGGTGAAATGTAGTACCTATATCTGTATATCACTACATAGTATAAAACAAAGTCGCTTTCTCTGTCCCTATATCCCTATGTATGCTGAAATCTTTAAAACTACGCAACGGATTTCGATGCGGTTTTTTTAAATAGATAAAATGGTTCAAGAGGAAGGTTAATATACAATTTATTAGGTTTTATACAAAGTGGACGAAGCCGCGGGCGGAAAGCTAGTTAATGATAATTGGTGAAATGCATTGAGTTACTATGTACTACGCCGCGCTCGTTGCACAGATTTTGTTCGTGGTGTCCTCTCTATAATGTGAAATGTAGTTTATTTGAGCTAAAATAACAGATGTATAGGATTTCGTACTAATTGCTGATGATTGTTCCTTTAACTCCTCGAGGAGCATAGGGCCTCAGTAAACTTTCTCCAGTCACTAATAAGAGGTATTTAATCAATATAAATAAAACTCAAAGGTGACTGATATAGTGATCTATCAACGCACAGCCCAAACCACTGGACGTATCGGGCTGAAATTTGGCATGCAGGTAGATGTCATAACGTAGATCCCCTAAGAAAGGATTTTAGAAAACTCAACGCCTAAAGGGGTAAAATAGGGGATGAAAGTTTATCGTTTCCAAGCAAGCGAAGCTGCGGGCAACAGCTAGTCTTATATATAAAAATGAATCGCAAAATATGTTGGTAAGCGCATAACTCGAGAACGGCTGAACCGATTTCGATAATTCTTTTTTTATTATATTCCTTGAAGTACGAGGATGGTTTTTATGTAGAGAAAACATAAAAATGTACCACTGCACGGGCGAAGCCGGGGTGGACCGCTAGTCTTCTTATATATAAAAATGAATCGCAAAATGTGTTGGTAAGCGCATAACTCGAGAACGGCTGAACAGATTTCGATGATTATTTCTTTATTATATTCCTTGAAGTACGAGGATGGTTCTTATGTAGAGAAAACGTAAACATATACCACGGGCGAAGCCGGGGCGGACCGCTAGTTAAATATAAAATGGCTTTTTAATGCTGTTATTAGCATATTAATTAAGCTGATGTTTCGCACAATAAATTGTCTTTGAAATTTTGTATGAAATGAAAATTGAAATATGTAGTACGAAACACTTTCTCTTGTTTAATGGTAAACATTTAAAATGGCAATAATGTAAATAATTCAAGTAACCAAGTTGAACCTACGTAACCGCGGAAATTTGACCCTCAGAATTTAATTAATCCTGCCGTACCATTTCTGGCACAAATTCATTAGATACTTGATAGTTTAATGTGATTTAATACCTTATACTATAAACCCTTTGCATTGACTTTTGGCATAGATTTTGCACTACACACACAGATACACAGACGAAGTAATTTTTAAATATAATATACATCTTTGAAAATATACTTATAAATTTTAATCGTTTCGCTAAGATTAATTAATATTATATATTATTTGAAGCTATAATAAGCGGTAAAGTACCAAGTAGTCGTTATTTTGGGCCTACCTACTTATCTATACCTACTAATATTATAAAGCCGAAGAGTTTGTTTGTTTGTTTGAACGCGCTAATCTCGGGAACTACTGGTCCGATTTGAAAAATTCTTTCGGTGTTAGATAGCCCATTTGTCGAGGAAGGTTATAGGCTATATATCATCACGCTACGACCAACAGGAGTTGAGCCACGGGGGTGAAACCGCGCGGAGCAGCTAGTGATAGATAAGATATACAACATATTAAATACTAGCTGTGCCCGCAGTTTTATCCGCATTGCGCCGCTACTCTAGGTCTTAACGGGATGATATATTTTAGCCTTCCTCGATAAAAGGGCTATCTAACACTGAAAGAATATCTCAAATCAGACTCGTAGTTCCTGAGATTAATGCGTTCAATCGAATTCTTTCACTTAATTATATTTGTAATAGACATCGCGCTAAAAAAATGGAAACATGATTCCTTCTAGAATTTTCCATCGAACCCCACTGTAACCCGAAACCAAAACATGCCCACACTCTCACATCACTTATTCACTGAAGCTTAGAAAAAATCCCTAAGTAGAATAGCAAAGGTCTTAGGACACTATTTACTAAGATAGAACCGCTGAGGGTTATAATCCCAAAGGAATCAGTACGGACAGCAAAATAAGCTCGTAAATTTTTACTTATACGACTGTCGAAGACATTAATGTTAGAAGTGAAATATTGTTCATATTTCTCTTGTTACCTTCGTTTGGTAAATATGAGTATAAACTTTTATAACAGAAAAAGTCTCCTGAAATGTATGAGTTTATTCCATTAATATAAGGGTATTTTGATGTACAAGTAATTATTTAAAAAGAAACAACAGTTTAGTTAACACATAATTAAAGCAAGCATTTTTTCTTTACGTTATAATTAATTCTAATCGATGTTCGACGTAGATCGTATTTATTTAAGTAAGTATACCTTAGTTACATTATTTCCTATTTACAAAACTATCTTCAACAAATATTTTATTTCAGAAAATATACACACACCGAAGGTCGTATTTATGATAATATCTTCACTACAGGTTTATTACTCGGTAATTCTGAAAATTTTATGTACCAACGGTGTATTGTCTGGTATTCTATCACATGTAAAAGCAAAACAAATTATATATATATATACCAGTATAGCATACAACGGCTGCGGTGCAGGGGTTGCACTAAATTTTACTGCCCTGCATAATGCAGTTTTCATGTAATCTCCGCTCCTTTATGATCCACCTTGTATAACTTTTATATTCGTCGGAATTATTTATATTAGGTATTATCTTTTGATTTACGATTCCTCCTTGATAGAGTGGTTTTATAATCGAATTAAACTAGGTAAATAAAGTATAATTTTTCAAGAAGGAATAATTTTGGATGTTAAATAACAAGGGACACAAACCCTCATACCTGTCAGTCAGCAAAACACATCCATAAAACTTTTACAAAATAAACATACAAGAAATATTCTACCCCAAAAACATTTATATTGAAATATTGTGAAACGGCGCTTGAAAGTCGACAGTTCAGAAAAATACGACAATCCTTTCAATATTTCCTCCATATTTATCAAACGTTCCATAGCTATGTACGGATAGCAATATAATTGGTATATACAAAGGAGTATATAGTTAAACAATCCAACCTTCGTATTTTGCTGACGCTACAGCGAAGTTTGCTTAAACAAGGGAAGTTCTCTCACGGTCCAACAGAGCTTTTTAACGATGCCCGATCAGCAGAGACAACTCCTTCTCCTAATTGATTATTTGTTTTTTTTAATCCGATTGCGCTTTCCGTATTTAGAGGGTTTTTTTTTAAAGGATTGCGGAACTAAGCTGAGCTAAAGGATAACTAGTTCAAAAATCTTTTGAAAGAATTGCAGTGAAATTTAAAATCTACATACCTTCATTGTTTTAAATAGTGAATAAATTACAGATTTTTTTTTGTTAAAATTATAAGTCTATATTATAATTTATAGAATGCAAATGTCGTGAATTTTAATACAATAAAGCAAGATCCCATTTCAATCTCACTGAAAACTTTATTCGTCACAAAAGCAGTAAAATATAAAACGTTTGACATTCGTAAAGACAATAACTGCAGACGATATCTACTAAACTAGAATATAAAATACGAAAACAAACTCATAAACCCTTTTATTTCCGACAAGATTCATATGCTAATAAATCTCCTGACATGCATCATGCTAAATCGTAAAACTGTCCAAGTGTCCACAATACCCACTGTGAGATGGATGGTCACTGTGTATGCAATTTCGTAGGTTTTTTGCTGAGTTATACCAATTATGTGCAGTGAGTATACCTTTAATATATAAGAGAGTTTTGAATTTTGCTACGTAATGGTGGACTGGAGTCTGTGTGCGTATACAGCTCATATAAACACCCATAATTTATGTGTATGTGTGAATATTCTATACAAATACATACATGACTAATTTAATATGTGTGCGTGTATATTGAAGAACTAAGAAGTGGATAGATAGACTCGAATTCTGATGCACATCCTCTATACAAGCGTTTGGTCTAAGGTTTCTTAGATCTTCAAAAGCAAGGATTTCCTTTTACCCCGTTACAAAGTCTCTACTTTTACTTGTACTGCAGAACACTGCAAGGATATTCAAAGCGAATGGTTCGTACTTAGGATATGTACCAAGATTGGTAATTTACTTAGAAATATAATTCAGAGGATTTTTTATATTTCTTGAGTGGAGTAACTAATCTGACTTTGTTTTAATATTTACTTATATAGAGATTGACTTACTGTACTATAATATGTTATATCTACACATAATTTCACCTTCTCTTATAAAAATAAAAAATAAAAAATAATATTTAAATTACAAATCAAATGCCGAAAGTTACGTAACCATCCTTATAGAGGTCCAAATATAATATTTAACCGTCTGCTCTTGAGACGAGTACAAGAGGTACTGTCTCTACTTGTGCACGAACACTTCATTTACTATTTTTCATTAAATTTCAAAGTTATCGTTTTACTATAATTAAATGATAGGATGGTAAAAAGCTGTTACTCTTGCCACATAACATGACTTCATTTTATGTTTGCTGTTGATTTCTATCAAACCTTTCATTATTTTGTATTATCACGTTATTTTATTTATTTTCACTATTTTTAAGTGAAATTTCTTTAAGTGCGTTGAGAGTAAAATTTCAAGGTTGCGTCATGGAAATACCATCATGTCTTCGACTAAGGCGACGATTTTGGTATCGTTGAATCTTACCAAAGAAGTTTCACTTCTGACACGAGTGCTCGGAACACACGCTCTTTTTTCGGGACATCCGGACATTTTCTTCTGACAAACTCTAGCTTGTGTCCAATGAACATGGTAATATAACGTATACGTAAACAAAACAGAAAGGTGCCAATTAATCAACATCAAAGTGAACAAATATTTAGTTGAGGACATCAAAAGTTGCGCAAACACTCTTATTCATTAATTAAATCATTTGAACATAAACATTTCAACCGACAGTTGTCAAGTATCGATTGCGACTACCCTCATAGAGTTTAAATCGCAAGTTATAAGCGATAGCGTATTTTTATATTATATATTTTTATAATCTTTAATATATTTTATTGTACTACTATTGAGTATATTTATACGAACTAGCTCATTATTTAAAGAACCAAACACAATTAAATAGAGACGTTTCTTTATAATTGTCTTTTAAAACTCTGGTAAGATATCCCGCCCCGATTCATAGCATAGTTTTTTTGGCTGATAAATCTGTACATTTTTTTTATTTTTACATGAGAACGATTTTATTTTATTCCATTTATAATTATAATATTTGTAGAACTGCAATGCAATGGTATCAAGGCAAAACATATTTGTAAGTATGTTTATTCTGTAATAAACTGTAATAAATTCTACGCCGAGGAGCTAGTCACAAAAATATCAATACCATAAAACCTATGAATAATATTTATCAGGATACTCGTTTAACTTGAGCCGCACATCAAAAACACCCCACAAAACAAGGGTGGATTTGCTGAATTAAATAAAAAACGAGTCTAACTGGACACAGAAATGGCGTCGAGTACCACAGTTTCCTAATATTATTATCTGAGTATCACAAAATTGTCAGTCGTGACGTTTTATTGTGTTATTTCTTTATTGAGTAATCCTTGACGGTTTATCGATAGGTTCATACCTACATATTTCAAGCCCATAGTTCATAGGATATTTTTTATCATACTGTATTTTTTCTATGCTTTACCTTTTCTTCTTTAGAGCATTGACTTCTCTTATTGTTTAGTTTATCCATCACATGTAATATTGAATTTGTGTTTAACAATATTATACAATTTTGAAATTTTTAGGCCTATTTTGATGTACTTTTTGATACATATTCTAGTTCCTACTTGACCAGCGCTGTAGATTTAAATCTAAACTTACATGTCCTATTTTTCTGCAGTGGTAAAAAAAAACAAATATGATATAATGAAGATAATGACTTTGTTTTTCGAAAATTGTCATATTGTAATTTTGACTCTTTAGAATGACTAATTGGTTTTATACTACGAATATTTCAAACTATGTTTAGCCACAATTTAAAGTAATAAAACTCTCACTCCTAATACTCTCATTTCATTCAAAAAATTCCCTCTAACTACGTTTCCATTGAAAACAAGCAATACCATTAAAGCCTGATTCATTACGGCTTGGTTAAAACGGTAAATCAATATTTGAGATGCGTTACACCCCTTCTGTTTGTTCCATTGCAATTGGACTCAGAGACCAATTTTGATTAAAACTGCTATTAACATTTCTATGCGGAGTAGAGTAAAAGTGCTGCGAAAAAGTCTTTTAACCCTATTTTGTTAAATAAGTTTGTTTGTGATAGGTAAAAAACAATAAAAAAGTCTAGTTGTTGTATGAATTAGTTATATTAACTTCAAAAATTTAGAGCTTTATAAATTACATAGTTTACTATGTTATAAAGAAATTGATTATATGAAAATCAGAATATATTGGAAAGTATTAAAATATGTCAAATAATTGTAATTATTTTCAATATTTCAGCTATTTTTAAAATAGTGATTATTTTTACGTTTACATTATTAACATTTAAAAAATTTAAAAAAGGAATGCCACATTCCATAATCAATATTTTCAAATAAAGCCCCCCATTCACCCTCCGCACAGAACATTCAAAACAAGAATGTCAAAATATTGCAATGTTCAGGCGTTTTATCCCTTGTAACCATTATGTGCCATAACTCAGTTAGCGAGGTCTGGCAACAATGCCATTTCTCCCACTTTATTATTAGATTGCGATGGATGCTCGAAAAAAATATTTATCACGTACAACATCTGTTTTATAACTTATCTGTGAATAATTTGGTATAGTTATGATCGTAACAATTATTCAGTATTTATATTTTTTCAGATTTAACAAAACAGAGCATATGTGCCGAGCACGCGTGTCAGAAATGAAACTTCTTTGGCAAGATTCAAAGATAAGAAAATCGTCGTCATCGCCCATTACGTGACGGTATTGCCATGACGCGACCTTGCAATTTTACTCTCAACGCGCCTAAAGAAGTTTCAATTCAAAAATATCAAACTATCACATATCACTTTCAGAATTTTTTAACAAAATAACACAATCAATCTCTTCAAACAAAATTCGATTAAAAAAGTATTCCAATTTTGAAATTAACCGCGAACTCTCAACAGATACGTCATCATCACAGATAAAAAATGCAATTGACGCCAAAAAGTAAAACCATTACAAGATTGTCACATTATCCATCATGCAACTATGCACGCCCCCGGCAAAACCTATCATCAAAATGGTGGATAAAATCATTATTGGACCAGTAATTTTGTGAAGTGATCATGTGGATTATCGTTAATGACGTCTGCACGTGTTCTGGAATGATTTGATCATAATTTGAATGATTATCTTAACTGGATGATTTCTTTTTTGTAAGCTCAGTTGTTTATCTGTCACACGAACAAGCTTAATAAGCATATTCGTTTTCTTAACGCACCGGTATTCCTTTCAAATTATTTTTTAAAATAATACAACAAATTTTACGGTAAAAAAATCTTCCGCTACTTTTGTATAATATTTTCTGCAATGCCCCATTTTCGTGACTGCACAAAGTAACATTTTAATAAGCAGTTTCTTGAAAAATTGAGATAAAAATATATTTTGTAATGACGAAAATGCTTTGAAAATATTACCTATAAAATACAAGTATCTCTAGCTGTTGCTCTAACAACACAAAATTGTAGGTATCTGATGTTTATACATTACTAAGCTAGTAAAGATTATCAAGACTTGTCCAAATATGTTTATTGATTCAATCTAACTGAGTTACATAAACAGGATAAAAATGTTGGCGCCGCAATGCCGACCAATGGGGGCGAAGGAGCCGCGGCTTCCGGACCGCGGGAAGATTCAATATCCGTTCGAATACGAGATATTCGATTACTCGATTATTCGCTTAGGGATTGGAATCGATTTAAAGTTTCATCGAATCTTTACGAGTTGTGGATAATTGCGTCCATTTTATTGGTAGTGCTGTGATTGAATACGTTTATATTTTTTCGTTGAAAAATGTGGATAGCTAGTTGTTGTACATAAAAAAAGTCAAATAGGTAGAAGTTTTGTTGAACAACCGATCAATATTCTTACAATATGCATAGATTCGTGACAAATTATATTCTTGCATGGTAACATTCTTATCGTTTGCAATAAATTTTCATGTAGCATATGTACCTACTATGATATAATAATTTAAAAAGGTTTAATAATTACTGAATAAAATGTTAGAATTTTTTCGATAAATACATTTTTTGACACCCCTACACATAACGTTACATAAGCGCGTCATCTAATTGGACACAACAATCGCAAGACGTCAGATCAAAGCACGCCGCGTCCAATAAAACGTCACGACGCATCAGGGATGTCACTCGCAGATTAGCCGCTCTCATTTAATTGCTTTAGGGCTTTTCCATCTCAATGGCTTTTCAACATAGCCGGCTAATAAATTAATGATCGAGTGTGTGCCCACTGACGTTAATTAGCGCATTGTAATCAATATTTAAACGCTTGGTAATGAGGTATTGGAATACGAATTTAACATACTTTAATTCAATTTACCTGTACTAGAACCGTTATAATATTTAAATGGACAAAACATTGTAATAATGAAACTGCAAAATATATAACTGTGTCATTTTGCTCTAAGAAATCTACTTTACCTATAGTATATTTCATATGTATGTCTTGTTTTCAATAGCCTTTCTTATAGCCCATCCGTCTTGATTAGGGAAGTGTTTCGATAACACGGAGGTGTGAGGAGGGCCGCAGGCGACTGAGAGTTATATGAAATCGAGAAGACATAGTTCTACGACCCCGATTTTGTCTTAGAAGGGAATTTGTGCGATTTTACTCAGAACTTCGAACATTTTAACTGCTACTTATGGCAAAATTTAGTAAAACTGTGCCAATGCGATCATAACGTGTAAGACTTACAATTATTGATAATATAATAGCTACTAGCTGCTCCGCGCGGTTTCACCCCCGTGGCTCCACCCCTGTTGGTCGTAGCATGATGATATATTATAGCCTATATAACCTTCCTCGATAAATGGGCTATCTAACACCGAAAGAATTTTTCAAATCGGACCAGTAGTTCCCGAGATTAGCGCGTTCAAACAAACAAACAAACAAACTCTTCAGCTTTATAATATTAGTATAGATTTAACAAGCCCTTTAGCTGTCCATTTAAACTGAAACATTCGTCGAACGAGACAATCTTCCAGAAGCTTATAAAGCATCGCATCTGCACTCTTCATCTGTATTATGCAGTAAGACAAACAAACCCATACATATGCATACAACTAACCAATTAAGAAATGTTACATATACATATATAGTATTTAAGTACATAAAACATGAAAATACTATGTAAATAATATTAAACCGGTTAAAACACAAGCGAGAGTGATAACCGTATTTTAGTAATAAAAGCAAAGCAAAGCGCTTTCCTTGACAAATAACGTTGATTTACAAGCGCTTACTTCGCTTTACGCGTGTATGGTGAGAGTGTAATAAAATAATGATTTACGTGTAACAAGGAAATGTGCTATCATTAAATAATTCAGCGCTGAAATAACATGCTCCTTATTTTGAACTTCTTTGTGTTGTTCAGAAATCAGATGTAAGTAATCAATTAATATGTTGGAATTCCTAAAGAGTCACTGTTTTGTTGAATGCAACATAAGGTAAATGTATGTCTGTCAGTGCCCTATTCAGACTATAATAATAGATTTATTTTTAAAGTAGAAGTTTAGTGAATCAATATTACAATAGCTTAAACTTTGCGTTATAAATTTGACTCTACATATTTTCAATAATATTAATAACTAATGGATAATTTTATAACACAAAAAATTTAAGCCTATAGGTAAAATTCAGTCTTCCAGCTTCTATAAAAGGAACGAACACAAAACTACATACAATAAGCATATTTTATTCAGATAAAATGTTTTAAAATGCGACTGAATATGTAATTGTGCCAAAATGTGCGGAGCAAGAGACATATTGGTAGACTTTGTGAACGCTTTTGGCATCAGCTTCTTTTCCACTGTCTAGTTTCTATAGTTTTTTTGTATGTAGAAATGAATAGAAATAAATATATCTGCGGTGTATGCAATTAATCCTGTTATTGAATGACTGTAAAAATGTTATTGAATTCCGACAATTATTTTTGACAATATTGTTTTCACATTGCTCTACATCTAACATTTTTTTTCTGTGTATAATTATTTAGATTAAATATTAAATTCAATCCAATTCTGAAGTAATGCTGTATCTATAATTAGTAGCCAATTTAGATTAAGACTTTATGTACGATTATTTATATAATGTTACAAATTGAGTTACTGTTGGTGCATCATAAATAAATAAATAAATAAATAAATTACTGATCATAACATTATTATATAAATTGAAATAATAAATGATTTAAGAAACTGTGCCGGAAATATTTCATAATGAACATATCCATAATAATTTAATAAAAAGTGAAAATGCATAATAATATGGAATGCTATTTTAGGATTATATAATTTTCATATGAAAAAATATATATTTGAATGCTTGCAGGCTGCAGGCTGCAGCATGCTTTTACCTTTAGATGCCCCATCTTGCGTTTTTGAGAGGCTAAACTCGTGACGGTAGTATCGCGATGATACATGATGTATAGATATCGTTTTTCTGTACACTAAGAAGATTTTTCATAGTCTGTATGTTTCATCGCAATACGCGGTAAGTGTTATTAGGATGAAAATTTTGAATTTTGAATTCATACAATCCTAGTTAATTTTTTAATACAATACAATAAACATCGAATTAAAACAAATATTCGTACATAAAGCAGGCAATACTAACATGATTGACACCGGAGACTCTGGTCTTGTTCAATTTAGATAGGTTGGTGCCCATCCGTAGCCATTAAAGCCACCTCGGCGTCTATCTAAATCCCGCCTTAAAACCTCATGCATAGAGTTCAAACTCGAACACGTAATTTGGCACAAACGATTTTTTTTTCACTATCACAGTTTCGGTTGAACACAACTCCTAAAAGTCTTTACGTCACTTTTGGTCAATTGGAAGCTGAAATGTAAATATTGAAGCGCTAAAGAAATAGAAAAATAAAAATTATTAATAAAAAATAGATATAGCTGCAACTAGACAATTATTAATTTAATATAGCTCTATTCTAATAAGTATTCTCTTCAAGTATCTTGTGATCATGTTCTCATACCATACCATTATACCATTACATACAAAGTATTTCGAAGTGCTTATAAAGCGTTATAAGTACAAACAAACCCATACAAATATACGTATTTAGTATGTACACACATTCGAAATGAAAACCTCTGCCCAAAAAACACGACTCTAAACCATTCCGCGAATCGGGTCAAACAATAAAATAAACATTTTATCTAAGAAACTAAACATAGCCTTGTAAATTATGCAATAACGTTATCTAATGCATTTACACAACCGAAAATGGTGGTTCAAACCCACGCCCAGCGGTGGGCGGACAGGTAAGTGAATCAACGTATTTGTATCAATGAACTGGGCTTGAAAGGTTGGAAACATTGCGAACAAATTACTACACAAATAATCTTTATGAGGAATTATTTTTCTAATAGAATCAGTTAACGGGTTCTGGAATATTCTAGAACGTCTTCTCGCGAAATCGAAGCATGTGGGAAGTTAGATTTGAAGTACATATTGTAAAGACTGGAGAATATTTGTCAGGCACTGCTGTATCACTTATTAGAGAAAATGAATCTAACGCAAGAAGTACAGTTTTTAATAGGACAAGTATTTATTTAATTATAGGAGAGTTTAACTTTTAATCAATAATAATTTATGCGGGATTTGTTTGTTAGTATGGTATTGACGTTTATGTGGAACAATCTGCAAGTTACTACAAGACTACTTTATAACCGTTTTTGTCCACAAGAAGATTCAAGCTAGCTAGCACAGACAGATATTCGACATTCTCTTGAATCTTATTGACATATCTTCCAACAACACCTCAAAACTTTTGTACTGCAAATTTCTAGTGTGGTAAGTCACTAACCAAAAGACCAAGGAAGGAAAGAATTCATATATTGGTTAAACGACATGCTTATTACAATTAACACGGAGATTAAAAGCTACTGTTGTAGTATCAAATGTAATAGCGATGTAGGAGATAGTATGAAATTGATACCAATTTATATGCCGTCGCTATAAATAATGAAGAAACATGATTAAGCCGTAATTAACATAACTATCTACATCAATGGGGAGGGAACAGTGAGTCACTGTTTCACACGGAATCGTCCTGTTATTTACACTATATTTTTATTTTCTGTGTTTGTAAATGGGTAGGTTTTTATTAAACAGTATTATTGACGTAGTAGTTAATAACTGCATTATTTATTAGAATTACAGAGTCGTATTGAATAAGTATGTTTATAAAATTGTATTGTTTAGATTGTGTCTCTTCAGTGATTAAATCAAACATGTATTCATTTTACTTTGGAATATTTAACTATTATTTCTCTCCTTGTGAATGTATATTTAGTTACATAATACGATATACATTTTAAGTGGTATATAAAATTCACTGAATATTTTAACTAACACATTGTAATGGTAGTTTTAGTATTCGTTTTGTTGCTAAATGACTCGTTAACGAAAACAATAGCCACGTATAAAAGGTGATCATTATTCCATTCAAAGTTTAGTATTTTCACAGAATACATTGTTAAGTTTTGATGGAAAACTATTTGAACAAATTGCTTTTAGCTACAAAATGTGCGGTTATTGAAAGGTGTTATGAAGATGATATTATAAGAATATAGATACTAAATTATTATTTGGGGACGAGAATAGAAATAAAATTATAATGAAGTAAGGAAAAATATAATTTTACTAAGAATACATACAGAACGCATAAAAATCTCAAGTTTCTTTTATTTCCTAAATTTCTTCTATTTATGATTGATTAAATGATAAGTTTGGTTTGGCAGGTGTAAGGGGCTTGAATTATTCAATTAACAAGTAAAAATGATATTTTCAGTATGTATTGAGTTATTTTTAACTGTTATAAAAAAGGAAAGTTCCCTATTTTTAAGTCCAAAGAGCTAAAATTAATCCATATACCAGTACATGTAAAATATTAACATGCAGTGCATTCGATCAATAGTTTAGTTTAAATGACTCAAAGGAAGGGTTGCAGCCCTCCGAACCGTCACGATAAGCTTTGGTTAATATTGCGGGATTGTCTGCTTACTGCTTTAAATTTTTGAAAAAGGTTTCATGTAATACATAGTTTTGAGGTGTAGTATATTTTGGTAGGATGGTTTTGGGATATTGTTACATTTTTTACAGCTCAAGTCTATTTTGTGGATAGAAAAATGTTTATATAAATAAAAGCTTAGTGTAAGCTTTTGCATTGCCTTTTTTTTCAAGTAGGTATAGGTATGTTTTCTTCAACTTAACATTTAAAAATTTAATTTATTATTTATTCAAATATTGCTTGTATTTATTATTTAATTTACAAAAAATGTAAAGTATCCCAATTGGCATTAATTTTGAATAAATTTTTCAAAATTAATTATATAAGAGGCTTTTAAAAATTGTTGTAGAAATAATATACGAATGAATGGTTACCCATCACATTTCAAGAATTCTAATAGGTACACGAGGGTGCTATTCTTTCATTATTTTCATTAATTATGAATGGTCCTATTTTAAAATAATCCTTCATATTACTTTTCCCTTATAACACTATCGAAAGTCACATTATTTAATCAAATCGAAACAGCCAAATTTTTAAATCACGACTCAACGAATTCAGTACAAAGGTCCATAACTGTTATTACGTTTTAATTAAAATTTCGGTATTGGCAATAAGCGAAATACGACCAACCAAACACAAATTGATTTTAAATACAGATTCATTTATTTCAATGGAATATTAATTAAATGAAACGCGATTTACAACGCCATTGAGAGCTCAAAAGCATGTTTGTTTTAGTTGCAGCTTTCTATGAAATAAACTGTAAATAAAAACAAAACTAAAACATAAAAAGCTCGGCAGTCACCTTAAAAAACTGATACAAAATAATTTTTGCTCCTTATATTTTGTCCGTTTGCGAAAAATACAATAGTGTTGTATCAAAATGGGTGAAAGTTCATCACTTCAAGGTCACTTGTTATCACTGAAAGTATTGATTGATAGTTGTTTTGTTTTCACACGCGATCGAACCAGCACAGATCCAACCGTACGCACGTGCACTCCCTTCGACGGCTAGCCTCACACTGCCGGTCCTCCCTTATTCCGAATTTCGGAGGGCGCTCACTTGGCCGCTTTGTTGTATCAAAGAGGGCTAAATTATTACGGTTTTGCGATAACATAATAGGACGGTGCACTAAATTATAGAAAGGATAATGCTTTTTATTGAA
>CAJQZN010019506.1:0-11900 GCA_907164685.1 Colias eurytheme | reverse complement strand
TCACACCTTGAAATACATAGTAATGTTAAATTAAAACTTATGCCACGGAAATAAAATACATTTTAATATGGTGTATAAACGGGTTCTACGAACTTGGAAATAATTTTTATCAATGCTCGATGCGCCCTCCCACTCGCGAAACGGTTAACGGTTTATTTTATTTTGAGAACCGTGTTAAAGTTTTATCTTGGTTCTTGAGTGATCGTTTAGGAAAAACTTATGGTTTAAATAATCTGTCACTGATGAAAGATAAATAATAATTTATCAAGTTCGGAATAGAATATTTAAGAAAGGTAAATCTTATGGTGATGTAGGGATGTTTACAAATTAATTAAGAACCAAATGTTCGAAATTATTAAATAAAAGTTTAATATTCTCTCTGTTCTGTAGTCTAGGTATATTAAGAATTTCCAAAAGTCTATTGTTAATTGTCCATAATATCACACTTCTAATATATTTCGATATTATTTAAAGAAATTCTTTTCCTAAACACAATTTGAATTTTACTTCTGAGAAAAAAGAAACGTAACACTTACCTAACTGGCAACATAAAAACTAAATTTCAATGTCTCAAATCGTCTGTCAATAAAAAATCAAGCCTTCGCCTACACAAGAGGCGTTCGAAATTCAAAATCTCAACGCATTTGCAATTCAAAATGGACGACCAGGTGACGTAGCAGGAAATCGAGTTTATTTCTATGCTAATATTACGGAGCATGCGTGTTGGAAGTAATTATTTTTTTATTTAAATACCTGAATCGAGAGTAAACGTGTTTATGTACTCTGTATTTGAGATTGGTTTACCTATAGATGGGTTGAGATTCTCGAATGTTCGATTATTTACGACGAACTTGATAAATGCTGTAAGGAAAGTTTATTTGCTATAGACTTGCATAAAATGACACAATAATTTATTTAATTACTAGCGGTCCGCCCCGGCTTCGCCCGTGGTACATGTTTACGTTTTCTCTACATAAAAACCATCCTCGTGCTTCAAGGAATATAATAAAAAAAGAATTATCGAAATCGGTTCAGCCGTTCTCGAGTTATGCGCTTACCAACACATTTTGCGATTCATTTTTATATATAAGAAGATAGGTGTATTAATATTTTTTGATGAAAATTGGAAGTGGCCGAGACTTCTATAACATTATAGAAGTACGTCAATATAACTACATCAGCTTCGTAATAGGTGACTAATGACCAATAACTCAAGCTGTGGATTAAATAGAATAAAGTGTCTCTAAAAAGTTAGACCAAAACTTCTGAGATAAGAAGTTATTCGTTCGTCTTCAGGTATTAAAACTATAACATTTAGCCCCAATATTTAACACTAGCACTATATATTCTGGCACACGTGAACCGCCATTTGCATTTCGTATTTCTTTTTAACCGATATCGATACAATTAGTGTCGGGACAGTCAAAGTTAATTCGATAAACCGTCAGATTGTATCACCGGTCCTGCTTTATGTTTTAAAATTCAATTCTATCTTTCGTCGCATCGATTTTTAAACGTGTTTTTGTTAATCGAATAATTTGAATCGATATTCGAATGTTAAAAGTTCGGAATTCAATTTTTAATAATTCTAATTTTGTTTTATTGCTTCTATGCGATAATAATTAGAAGTTAACTACTTATACTTAGTATGTGTTTCATTAATATGTTTAAAGATTGATAAAAAAAAATGAAAGTTATTTATACGTCCTTATAGAACCTTTTTTGGTATCTGTCATGTCTGTTAGTTAATTAAGCTATGTTTGTTTTAATTAAACATATTCTATGACGAAATTGTGGTAACTTATTGAATTTCTACATTGCAATCGAAAGTATATAACGTTTATAAACATAGGTAGATGTAGCTACTATTATGAATGTCATACTTCCAAGTATGTCTATTGAATTAATCATATAAAAACAACGATTTCTACATAACGCGGCGTGTAAAATTACTTTAGTCTGTATTTCCGGGAAACGGTTATGCAAGTGTGACGTTTGCGAATAGTTGTGTATTAGGTTATTATTGAAAAGTTATATTTGGTTAATGAGTATTTTTTAAAGGTTTTTAGAACATTTCTAATTAGATATCTAAGTAATACCTATAGTTATAGAAATAATCCCTATATAGTTACCTATTTTATTAAAGATCACGTAAGTATCTACGATTAATTAAAATATTACAGCAAGAACAAAAACTACAGCTAAATACTGGTACGTAGGTTCATTCAGGAAATTGACCCAACGGTTTATGATAAGGACAAACATTGTATTCTATTTAAAAGAAAATCTATTTGTAAGTAATATAGTAAGTAAGTTCTTTTGAAGATTTCCACCCCGCTAACAAAAGGTACCTACAGCTAAATAGGAAGTTAAAACATCGAACAGAATTTTGAAGGTGAACATCTTCAGAGCGTTTTGCCGTACATTCGAAACTGCAAACTGGCAATCCAAAAATTAAAAAAGCAATCTGTCATCCAATTCCAAATTTCACATTGCGCGCGCATCGATACAGATAAACGCAATCGATTCTCGCCGGCCATTGGTCGCTGCGAGCGGCCGCCATTGGTCCCGCGCGGCATCACAAAGCAAGAGGCGGCGTCCACTGCAATTGTCAGTTCACCTGTCCGCTCTTAAATATGGACTTAATATTCCAGATTAAGAATGGACAGAGCACAAGATAAAGCGCACAAGACTAAGTAATTATATGGGGCTTGGAAATTGTGGGCTGTTTATTATATGCGCGGTTAACGGCTCGATCGTAATTTCAAAACTTCTGTCATTTACGCTATTATAGCATAGTTACGTCTGTACGTCGATATCTAGTGAACATGAAGTATTTGGATGATTCTATATAGAAAGCTGTGTTCTAAGTTGAGTTTTCTTTACGCATTTATTCAATTGTGACGTAAAATTTTAGTAAGAGACTTGTAGAGTTCAGCTCTATATCATACCGAAAAAGTTAACTTGAATATTTATTACTATAGGAATAATCTTTATGCAGTAGCTAAGTTTAGATTTATAAGTTGTTAGGCATATACATAATCTAAGTAAAAATAAGGAATTCTGAAATAGGTTTCTATGCTCTATAATTTCTAAGATTACAGAAACACATGACATCAATTTTAAATCATTCCTGCTTTGATAAAGTCTTTCTTTTAGCTGCCATTCCTTCCTCGATGTTCACGTTTTTCTTTCCTGTATAGACTTTTAGGGTCCCTCTTCACAATGGTCAGCGTTGGGCAAGTAGAGGCAATCACGATAATGTAGAGGGCCTAAATTTCTATGATCGTCCGTCATTATAGATGCTTATTCATAATCGTCGTAAAAAGGTGAGTAGAGGCAATTACGATAGTGTTGCCTAAATGTCTATGATCGGCCGTCATTGTACATGTTTATTCATAATCGCCCTAAAGGCGGCAAATATTGACGATCATTTATTGAGCCAACGCTGCCTATCTATACTATCGTGATCGTTTGTTTGAACGCGCTAATCTCGGGAACTACTGGTCCGATTTTAAAGATTCTTTCGGTATTAGATAGCCCATTTATCGAGGAAGGCTATAGGCTATATATCATCACGCCAAAACCAACAGGAGTGGAGCACTGCGGGTAAAACCGCGGAGCGCAGCTAGTAATGTATAAGTAGATGGAAAAAATGTCGATTCCTTCACACTGTTTGTCATATTAATGACGTCACACCTTTCCATAATCCATAAGCAAATGAGTCACAATGAGTAATATGAAATACGTCAAAGTTTGTTTGAATAATGTAAAGTATTTATTTAATTGTAAGCACCGTACAGTCTGTAGACACTGATCGGAATTTAGATTAGGGCTTGAGGAAAATGGTCTAGATTAAGAAGCTTAATGTTTATTTCTTTTGAACTATCGACTGGCTTCGACTTATGTATTATTGGTAATTTCTTCTGTATGTTAATCTCGGCTTTGTCTAAAATTTAACAAATTACATTCCTAAATCTTCTTCGAAAACCACTCTGTCTATTAAAAAAACTTCATCAAAATCCGCTGCGAAGTTTTAAAGATCTAAGCATACATAGAGAATGACAGTAGGAAGCGACTTTGTTTTATAGTATGTAGTAATGAGACATCTAGTAAGGTGAAATTTTCACAGATGTTCTGTTGCCGTCATCATTGCAAATAACATAACGGAGGTTAAGCGGTGGTTGGCACGGTATTAAATTCGATGGGTGACCAATTCTTTTTTCAATTGCTCAATAGCTTTATTGTACGGATCTCTGATTTTCACGAGTCCGACTCGCACTTGACTATTTCGTTAAATTTATAAGACAGCAATACTGACAAATAATTATTTTATATGAATAAATAACTGATAATAACTCCAAATATTACATTTAAAACAAAGGTAGAGTTTCGAATTAGTCTGCAACAATGAATGGTCAAAATAAATTAATATTCAAGTGAGGTTTTATGTATTTTAATCATTTTCTTAATTCGGGTATAGCGTATACATATGTATAGGATATGATTAATACATTAATTTAAATGTATAATGTATGCTTAGAATATCTAATTAGTCCGAAATATTTGAACAACTGTACTCATGTTGGAAGTTATAAAATCACTTCAAAATTAGAAGCAGGATTTTTTTTGGATTTGAAATTATATTGGAGCTGTATAAAATACTACTTACTGGACAGATTACATTGAAACTTTGTAAACAGGTAGATAGATACCCTGCCTTATGACCTAACATTATACCTACCGATCATTTTATAACCAGTTTTTAGAGGCAAGTAACTCTATAGGTAGTTGCTCTTACTTGGAAGCGACAAAAATTCATTAATGCTTGAAGCAATATACTGCAAGGTGACTGCAAGTTATTCACTTCTGCATTTTGCTTTCTTAAGTCATCATTTAATCAAGATTTATTTTTCTCAAAACATTAACTATCTTTAGAACTATCATCAAGTCTGAGCAATCAACGATTAATTTAATTTAAAAGTTTGGTTACGGACCCTTTATGTCAAAAATAAAACTCAACAAGACCAGGGGCCGTATTATGACCTCTTATTTTCAGACAGATTACGCCGTGAATTGAACTGACTGGCAAATTCATATTATTATGGCAATAACCAGCTATGGTTAAATATGGTATACCTACTATGAATTTGCCAGTCAGTTCAATTCACGGCGTAAACTGTCTGGAAATAAGAGGTCGTAATACGGCCCCTGAATTGTAGAAGGAAATTATCATGCTCCGTGTTTATATGAAAACTAGCTTTCCTCCGGCGGCTCCGCCCGCGGTTTCCAAGAAAAACTCGCATAGTTCCCGTTCCCGTGGAATTTCCGGGATAAAACCTATCCTACATAACTTGTGGATAATGTAGCTTTCGAATGGTGAAAGAATTTTTAAAATCGGTCCAGTAGTTTATGAGCCTATTCATTACAATCAAACAAAAAAAGTTTTCCTCTTTATAATATTATTAGTGTTAAGTGTAGATGAACGGAAGCTATAGTAACCATATATGTAAAAAAATAATAATTTACAATCGCATTATTGTTTGTTGGTCCATCGTTTACACCTACATTCTTGTACACCGCGTTCTGACTACAAAATGATATAGTTTGTTTACAATGAAAAACTGCAAATTTAATGCACTTTGATTGTGTGGACCGAGCTTTATGTCTATGGTTCCGTGTGGTATTTCTTTATGCTGTTTGGTAGAACCAGGTAGGGTAGAACTCGCTGGGGTTGTAATGTCATGATACATATTTATCTTTAATCGAATTATTTCGATGTTTTAGTTTGATTATTGCAAATTTTAGGCTATGTTGAAAGGTGATTATATTTGTGTTGTTAATAATTAAGAAGAATTAATTAATACTGAAAATGAGAAAAAATGCCTGTCATTTTTACTTTCACGACCTAGGATCAAACAGGACACTTTTTTTCAAATGGGAGATAAAGTTTTCGCCCCATTGGTTTTACTTTACACGTATTTATAAGTAACATGTCACCATTATACACAGATACATATTTAACTACAATTAAGTATACTTCATAGGGAACTCTAATTGAATCAACAATCTACAATATTATCGATTCATCAGCCGTTGTCCACGCGTGCCAAACTGATGCTATTCGCGATCGCATACGATTAATTTATTTATTTAAATCAATACTAATATCTTTGAAACAATGGTTCCAAATGAAAATGCGTACGCTGTTATGGCATGTCGGAATGTTAAATGAATCGGCGTCATTACAATTCGCCATTTTGCATTCGATTTTGAGGTTATTAGATGCAATTGGAATGCGGTGCCATGTTTGTTGTGAGTTTTGAGTTCGTTTTTTTATTTTTTTTTATAGATGACGTCACATTTGCTGATTTTTTTTGTGTTGTGATGTCACTGGTATAGTACAAGTGTAATAAAGAAAAGTTAAAGGTTCAATACATTAAAATTGAATTTTATTAAATAGATTTATGTTATTTCCTTGCTAGATAGAATGAACAGTTTTTAAGTTAAACAAAAATCGTATCAACTTAGAGCAGAAGGTACCTAAGGTCTTAGCAATTCGAATTATACCTACATGTCAATCGAGAGGAAGAAACAGCATTACCTATCATATAAAACTCCCTATAGTATGAAGAGAAATCCATCGTTAAGACTCTCCAAGTGTAAGAAGATTCTGAACACATACTGACAGCAGATCGTTCTTCCTTGGAAATCTTAGCCTCAAAATAAGTTAAAGAAATCTAAACATTAAAAAACAATTACAAATAACTCAGAACAAAAGTATCTCCTCGATTTCAGAAATCGATTCAAAATATCGATTCTAATCGATGTATCGATCGCATCGATTAACTCGCAATAACAATTTGTCGTCGGCATCATATCTATTGAGAATTCGCCTACTTCAATATAATGTATTCGTGCCTTACCTCCGTAGCGATGTAGGCGCTTGTAGCGGAAACGACACGTTTTGATACTATCTTCTTAAAATATTTTTCCTGAATTTTGTCAACTATGTATATGTATCGAAGGTCTTTATTAATTATTATATAGGGCACTTGAAGAGTTAAACTATTGAATGTTCGAGAGCATATTAATTTCAAATAATTTCAAGCTAAATCGAGTTGATTAAATGATGGAATTATTAAGTTTATTTAATAAATTAAAGCACGCATGTTTAAAAATAAGAACTGATTTAATTAAAAAGGGAAAAGAATTTCCTATGTTGGCGTAGAAGAATGGCTTAAAATATTAAAAATATAAATAGACGATAGAGACTACCACCTAGGTAGACATATAAAGCAGACATAAATGTACACACATATAATAATTCCAGCAAATGAGTTCATTAAACCAAGCATAACATCTTTATTGGAGTTGAGGGCTATAACGGGCGAACAATGTCACACATTAATATTATAATTAAATCATTACATTAATTTAGTTACAGACAGAACATAAAACATTCCACAACATTAGTGGCATACGAAATAAAAACGTCTGTGTGTTTCAATTTTGTGTATTTCATTCACACTGCACACATATGTAAAAATACATGGGAACTGAAAGGAAATGTATTTTTTATTTAAATATATTGCATTTGAGTAACTTATACATAATGTATGTTGGTACAGTTAATGTTGCAGTTTTGAAGCAACGGTGCGTCTCTACATTCATGCATTATTTCTTTGGCGGTACGATTATTTATTGATAAGAAACTAATCTATATATTCATAGAATAAATAGACTTGTGACATGAATAAAAAATAATAGGTAATATTTATGTACATTTGAGTTTGAAAATAAAAAACAATATCAAGTATCAAAACGATTACCTCCACCCATAAAGTACCAATCAAAACTTGGTAAGTGAACTATGGTTATATCGTATAGCGCAACGGAGCGACGTTGACCCTATTGCGTTTGTGAGTCATGTTCGAGGCGCGTGCGCAGTTCAAATTTCGAACGAGCTTTTAAAACTTATTCCAAGTTTGAATTTCTAGCTGGCAATTAAGAATAATGAAGCTGTTTTTAAAAATATGATTGCCAGTGTTAAATTCTGTAAAAAGGAAAAGAAATAGATACTTATAAAAAATCCGTCAAATGTGCGTGACACTCGCGAAACTAAGCGTTCCGTACAAATAAGCTTCAACTTAAAAAAAATCACCCATCCAATTTATGCCCGTGCCAATAGTTGCTTAGCCTCGATTTGATTGATATTTTATTATTGATTTTATTATATGTATGTATTAGACTATCGATAAAAGTGGCGACAGAAATGCATTATACCTGACAACTGACTATCGCAATTTGTGTGATACAAACTGGTGACAGACGAACAGACAAAGTGACAAACGAACTGAAAAGTCTTAGTAATAAGTAATAATTAATAATATAATAAGTTAATTGGTCGTTTTACCTTTGGGTACGGAACCCTAAAAACGTCCCGTTCTACCTTCACATACGGAACCCTAAAAACGGTTTTCTAGTCTGTGGTTTATAAAATCATCATTTATGCGACAGGGCCATATTGACCCTATTGTGTGTGCATGTGTGAGTCATGGCGGCGCGTGCGCAACTTGCGGTTTTAAATTTCGTATGACATTTGATGTCCGTCAGTAATAGAATAAATTGCTTATATTTTGTACTTACACGGGTATGGCATTGCTTGTTTATTTGCATATCAAAAACGAATATCGTCATTATGATAATGTTTTGATTTAGTGACGAAAACAAAAAGTATTTATTCTATCACAAATTCGAGCGCATTGGCTTATATTATTGTTCAAATTTTTTGATGCAATTTACTTTAGGAGACATTTTATTCTTCTCAGGATCAGGGTTTAATTTTGACGTTGGTAAGAAACCATTTTACTATAACAACACATTCATGGCTATAAAATTAAAGATACAATTTAACTACCCACATATTTTTAAAGAATTTCATCTTATCGAATTTTCAATTGGCTAGTCTCCATGACGAATGGTTGCCATGGAAATCCAATACCCTTTTATTACAGAGATACGCTAAATACCAACTTATTTGAAGATAAATCAAGTTTTCCTAAATGCCAGCTTTGAATTTAACAAGTCAATTACGTTCGTGGGTTTGATTTGTAATTATTTGTGTATAATTAATGGTAATAAGTTTCTTGTTAGGTGATGTGGTGAAATCTTTATTCATTTCATGAAGAGGATTTTGTTTGTTTGTTTGTATGTAGGTAAAGAGTCGCTTTGAGGAATACTTTTCCGAAAATATTTTCGCCAATAATTTTGTTCGAGAGCTGAAATGCGGTTATTTTTATTGGAGTATCATCAAACTAAAATAGCAGGCTAAAGTAAAAGAAAGTATGTAATAACTAATAATGTTCGGTTGTTTGTTACTATTTATGTCCTAAACCAATATTTTTGGTAAGTAGAAAACCATTGAGTTACTATGTACTACGTACTAGAGAGGCCATCGCTACTACACTTTTTCTAACACGAGTTAGAGTCAATCGTCTCAAACCGTCTTTTTTTGTTACATTGATTGGTTTTAATTGATAAGTTTATTCATATTTTTTTAATAAGATAAACAATGTTTATTTGTTACATTGATTGGTTTTAATTTATAAGTAATAAAAGGCAGAATATTTGCAAATTGTATGACTCACTAGCCGGCCCGCGCCGCCGCGCTTGTCGCACAGATTTTGTTCGTGGTGTCCTCTCTATAATAATACCTCAATTTAGAAAACAGATAAATTGGAAATTGGCTTTATAAACTTATTTACAAAAAAAAAAAATAAAAATAATGAGAGACTTTAAAGAAAATAAAAAGCAATATTTATTCCTTCGTGTCAGTGCACTTGCTTCTAAGCTTTGTCATTTATCTGAGAGAATTTGAATCATTCAAATTCCTTTAATGTTTATTACGAATTGTGACAATACATTTAAAATAACATAACAATAAATCTAGCCAGCACATTGAAGACTAATACTTATGCGTATCTACGATTACGTTAAGGAAAGACAATTTTCCTCAGGGATTACCTCCCAAGTGGAAGTGCCCCCTCCACTCACTTTCATATATGGACACACAAATTTATACATCCATTGGATTTCCTAAAATGAGCTCTATTACTTCGAGATAAAGGTGTCGATCGCCGCACACAAACCATGGAGTACGTTTATCAGATGTGACATACGGAATTAATTGTATTATTATTGTCTACGTGATGTGACTGTCCGATATGTGCCGGTGGCTTTTTGTTATATTTCTTAGAACAACGTTTATACGGATTTCGGCGTTCGGGGAAACTTACCTGCCTAGGTTTCAAAGATAGGTTTAGATTTCGGAGCACGTGGTTTCCAGGTTTCCTAAATTCGCTTGAATGTAACGTGGGAATGAATTGAGAATAATTGCCTTTGAGAAATATAACTGCGCATGTTACAGGATTTTATAAGTGTTGTTCTCCTGTGTTTAAAACTATTATTTTATGTGTAGTTTAACTGGACTAGAGACAGGAATTATTCATATCATTCAGTATTCTTTTTATACAAAATTAGAAGCTGAGAAGTCTGTCGACGAATTATAACAAATTTTGAAACGCTCTTTCCCGATTTAGAATATTAAAAATCTTATCCTAGCGCGATCAAAGACAAACATTTAACAGATACTTCCTCTCTAAACTTTTTTAACAAAAAACCATAGATACCAAAGTACCATAAACGTACATTTTTCCATCAGATAAAACGTGGCAATACCAAATATAGCTGTCATTTGTGAATGAAGTTATACAGATAAGCGTATGCGTGTTTTTAATTACTCCAACAATCTTGTTATGAATTATCATTGGTGAAAGGGACGTTGATGTTTAAAAAGATATGTTATTCATCCTGGCTTTGTCTGTATATTATAATAACTAGACAACATTAGAAATCATTTGATTGCAGTTCTCAAAGATTATAGAATGAATTTATTTGGTACATAGTTTAATTTAAATTATTTAACTCGATTTCTCTTTATGTAACATTTCAATTTTATCGTTATTGTTTATTCAAGGGCTGACACCAAATATACTTATAAAAAAATCACTCGATACTATTTTCCAATCACATAAGTTAATTAAAGATTAAAGAACTGTCATGTTCTACAGAACTGCATTCCATTCAAAAATAACTCAGGATTAATAACTTCATTTACTTTCTAAATTATTATTTAATACGAATGTTAAGAACTTAATTACCCACAAGTGTCCAGGCTCGCACGACAAATATGTATTTATATAATTACATATCGGAATCTAAAACATTCCAATACGAGAATATGTGCAAGTTTTTTAAGCTGGCAACATTTAAAAAATGGAAATGATACCATTAATAACTTAACCTTAGGACGGCAACAGGGGTGACCCGTCACCCCACTACTCAATAAAAGTGTCAATATTTAGTTGATATTGTTTCTGTATCTTTCTAATGCTCTATCTATTCTCTAATTGGCATGGATGCAATCAGTCGCACACGACAACGTGTCGCGGTAAGTTTTTATTTTTGGTATAATGACATTGCTGGGGTGACTCATAACCCCTATTGCTGTTTACGTAATTATTTATTTTTGTAATACTGTAATAATTTCTGGATTTTTTTAGGTAAAATTGGTTACGATTTCGGATACGCAGATTCAAGACTACTTGCAAAATATTTTTTATGCTAGCTCGGATGATGAGCGCCGTTCCGAAGATGGGGATGCAAGTGAAAATGATGATCACGTTTCGGTGTACTCGGAGGAGGAGGACATTATTTCAAATTATGAAGGTAGTGATGATGAGGATGTGCCGCTGGCACAATTACGCACTAGAGTGTTGAGAGGTAAGAATCGACATGTTTGGTCGTCTATTCCACCATCTTCGAGTAGAACACCGCGG